>VURO01010224.1:27210-39368 GCA_015108175.1 Pelvicachromis taeniatus
GGCATGTGTGTTCGGTTTGTTCCCGCTCACCTTTCCAACAAATCGTGCAGAGTGACCTCTCTCTGCTACAGCGAGGATGGTCAGGAGGTGCTGGTCAGCTACTCCTCTGATTACATTTACCTGTTCGATCCCAAAGATGACCAGGCTCGAGAGCTCAAGGGCCCATCGGAGGAGAGGAGAGAGGAGGTGAGATCCTGATGGGAACTTTTCTTGTGTCATTCTTTTTTCCCTCCCTCTCTCTATTGGTTCAGACACTGTGCTGTCATTTAGACAGTTTTCCGTTACTCCAAGTGTGCAATAATTGATCTACAAAATAAAAATCTACCTTATCTGTCAGGCAAAATTTAAAAATATTTACCACCCATAAGAGTCTGTGTTTTCTTGTTGATCAGCTAACTACTAACTAACTACTGTAAGTTAACATATACAGAGAAGGTTAATGGAGGCCTCACACGTTATGTCTCCTCTTAAGAGTGCTAATGGCCTTTTGAATCTATAGTAAATAAACATAAGCATGTCTGGCTGAGTTAAGGTGTCCATGCGGCTGTTTTATGGGGTGAAAAGGATCGATTGTTGTAAACAGAGCTAACCTTGTTGCTCCTCTGGGCCCTACAGACATCAGTGCTAAATCTGTGGTGGCTGATGCAGTGCAGGGAGGCGAGCAAATGACCCCGAGGAAAAACAAACCCAATACAAAGAAAGAAGAAACACACTGAGGACAGAAACAGCATCATGAATTACTGCCTGATATGTTTGGGTCTTAGTTATATTTCCTCTGTTAGTTTTGGGATTCAAACAACTGAACAATCAAGGAAACTGCGTGTTTACGCTCGGTGGTGGTCTTCACGTGTGTCCGAATGTGCTGGATCACGGTGCCACGGCGAGTTCAGCTGTGTCTAGATGCAACCACCACACGCATTCCTTTCCAAATACAGCGAGCGACACAGGCAGCGTTCCTCAAACCACCAAAATAGTTCAGGCTGATTTGGGGGGGCTTGAGGAGCAATGCTTGTTACCCGTCTGTTTTCCTCTACCTGCAACCTTGTTTGTTTAATCCCTTTATCTGATTTATTCAGCTGTCTATCAGCTTCTGCTCCTTTTCACCACCTGTCCACACATTACCTGACTGACGCGGTGAATAGTCCCTGCTCTAACAACCTCTTTTTCCTATTTCTGGCTCTCAGCCTGTTGCACTGCAGAGAGAGCCAAGGGGACTGGAAAGTGGCAGGCAACCTCAGTCATGCTGCCAGAAGGGGGGGGGATGGGGTGGGGGGGAAACTTTAAAGAGGACACTGATAGAGACGAGTAGTGTTTTGCTTTGGCAGCGCAGCTATTTTTGACCATGCCTTGACTGACAAACTGCTAATCTCTGTGAATGTGTGTGTGTTTCCACAGCTGAGGCAGCCTCCAGTGAAGCGCCTCCGTCTACGAGGTGACTGGTCTGACACTGGACCCCGAGCTCGCCCTGAGAGCGAGAGGGAGAGAGATGGTAAGATCACACTATGTGCTCCTGGTCGTCTACAGCGACGGTCTCGTATGACAGGCCCGACCTCTGACTAACTCTGAGAAGACTCCATCCTGCAAAATATATTTTTATATGCTGCTCAAAACACTAAGGGAACACTTGCGTCACACATCGGATGTCTTAGGAGCAAAATCTTCAAGTTGGAAATCTTTACTGGCATTCACATGATAATGGTCAATATCATCAACTCTTTGAGTTGTTTCTTGTTTCGAAATCACACCAAAAAGTTAAAGTTGTTCAAGTGCTCGCTTCCTTTTTGTTTAGCAATATATTTTCCCTCGTATTGTTTTTGTAATCTTCGAAGAAGAAGAAATGAGACCATAAAATTGGCATAAAACTGGCTCACCACCAACTCTGCAACTTATGAACATAACCACTAAAGAGACAACAGTGCAATGATCTTTCTGTGGTAAATGCATTTAAATCACAGCTCCCATCTTATTGAACACTCAGAGCACTTTTAGCGCAAGCTACATTCCCCTGTTAACAGACACATTCATACAGCACTTCATTCTCTTCGATGCAGTGCTTCCTCTGCAGACATCCAACTAAAATAATGGGTTGGTAAAATAGCTTTGGAGCACTAGTAACAGCTAATATTTCACATAGTCAGGTGAAAATGTGTGTAAAAAGCTGAACTTTTTTATTACAGTGTATCAAAAGTCTCCTTGGGTCGGAGAGAGTTGAGACTTCGCTTTGAGGCAGATGACTTGGAGTTGTCTCCTGCCGCAGGGTTTTTTCATCATTGATGATTTAACCTATTTTGTTACTGCGGTTTATTTTGTTCAGAATTAAGAAAAACTTGTGTCAAATGGAGGAAAAACGTATCTTAGGGTTTCAGGTAATGACTGTTTTGCTTTTTTCACAAGTTTTTTATTTTTTTATTTTATTTTTTATTTTATTTTTTTTATTTAACTAGTTGGATTTCTGTTTTTTTTTGTTTTTTGTTTGTAATTTTTTGAGGTAACTTTTCCCAAAATTCTCATATATTAAAATAATATTTTGTGAAATGAGTCGTCTTTGTGAGGGTCTTAATGAGCCTCTGCTTGTATATGATCGCTTATGACAAGCGGCGTCTTTTGAGATCCAATATTCACATTTTTTTTCAAATTGTTTCTATAAATATGGACTGTGTCAAAATGAAAAGCTTGACAGGATCTAAAAATGGTTTCCATTTTTTCTCCAGGGGAGCAGAGTCCGAACGTGTCTCTGATGCAGAGGATGTCGGACATGCTGTCCCGGTGGTTTGAGGAGGCCAGTGAAGCCCAGAGTAGTAGAGGAACACGACCTCAAACGCGACCCAGAGGTAAGGCTTCAACACTCTGGTCTTCAAATGGGCCAAAAAGTGTCCTTAAATGATTTATTTATTTGTGCCTTGAACTGGATCTGTGTGTCAGGTGGATCGGATGGTTGGCTTTTCTAACTGAAGTAGTGCAGAGTTTCTTTCTTAGTCTGTTTAAAAATCGCATATTTGCTTCTTTTAACATCATCTGTTTAAATACATTTTTTTTAACATTATAAGGTTTTAATTTTGTTCTTTTCCATAGAAGTCCAAATAAAATGTATATTATTAACTTAAGAGAGGAGCGTGCCCTTTTACATTTAACTCCAAGTAAATGCTTTACGTGTTGACCACTACACTGTGGCGCCATAAGTGAAACGATTAATTGATTAATTAAATAAACCCTCTGCACATTAATCAATAATGACCATGCCACTTGTTGATTCAGATTTTTTATTTATTTGTTTTTTTACATGCAAATGAGCAAACGTGACCAATCAGACCACTGCATTTGGCAGCAAATGCACATGTAGCTTAAAATGCACATATACAGTGATATAAAATAGTAAAATAATGCTCCTTTACCTCAGACACACAACTGCACTCTGCTCCGGGTCAATAAGCCTCCTCAAATATAGTCTCATGAAATATGTATGAAGTGGTTGTGATACAGCTTCAACTCCTGGATAAAACCATGAAGTTCAGACTGAGCAGATTCACATCTTTAATGCTTTATTTGTAGTCCCAGGGTGTAGTCCATCACTTATTTGTTTACTTCCCTGTAAGGAAGAATTACCTAATTTATTCATCACTCCATCTTTCATGTTGCGTTGAGAAGACCTAACATCCTCATTGTGGCTTACACTTACAGCCTCTACTATGAAGGAATTTGTTGATGATTGACTCATTAATGTGTTTAAACTTCAGTAAGACTGACTGTTAAGAATCTTTCTGTGATAATAAACATGAAACTAGACAGTCTAAAATTATTGCTTGATTTTTCATCTTCAGGTACAGCTCTTCGTCCCGAGGGGACGTTGAATGCTCCAGCTGCTGCAGCAGACTCTAGTCAGGAGTCCAGGGCCCCCGAGAGGCCTGTGGGGACGGACTCCCCAGAGGTACCTGCCAGTCCCGCAGCGGCCACCACTGCGCCCATGCCTAAATCCACCTCCTCTTCCTCCTCAGGGTCATCATCAACGGTCACAGCACCTCCTCCTTCCAGCTCATCATCAGTGGAGACCTCGGCCCCTTCCTCCTCCCCTCTCACGTCGTCCCCCGACTCAGAGCAGAGGAGTCAGGGCGACACAACCGGGACTCCGACACCGACAGCCACGCCAACCTCTGAGCCCGCACTCTCGGGTAAGAAACCAGGACTGCGCTCACACTCACTGTTCACATGTAAGCCTTCAGTTCAATGAGGTGGGTGCGCGTGTGTGTGTGTGTGTGTGTGTGTGTGTGTGTGTGTGTGTGTGTGTGTGTGTGTGTGTGTGCGCGTGCGCGTGCGCGTGTGTGTGTTCATTGGAGCCACTCCACTCAAGCAGCAGCCACACTTCACTTTATTTTCCTTCAGCATCCTGTTGTCCTCCTCCTGCTTGTTTATTTCATTTTTGCCCGATTCTCTGTGCCGAATCTTCTCCTCACATCCTGCGTCAGTCTTCTAATCTTGCATCCACTCTTCCTCTCTTCCTCTGCCCCTTTGTCAGAGTATGGTCCTCATCGGCTGCCCATAAGTTTAGTGTGTAGGCGTTTGCAGAGGTTGCTCCGGCTGGCCGACCCACCTGGACGGGGTCGGCGAGCGGCCCCTTCTTCTTCTCCTTCTTCTTCTTCACCTTCTTCTTCCTCTGCAGCCTCTGAGAGACAGTCGCAAAGAGCTGCTACCTCTGCTGCTGCCGCTCCTGAGAACCAACCCCGTACAGGTTACCCACCCCCCCGAGCTCCCCAACCCTGCAGCAATCCCTCCATAATGGCTGCTCCCCTGCCATTAACCCGTCCCCGCCTTTTAAGCAAAGACAGAGACATGTCGGTTGTAGAAAGGCTCCAGAAAGACCGTCTTGCTGTTACTGACCACTAACCACACACTGATCTTCCCCGCTCCCCTATAATTCACCCCTTACTTCCTCTTAACTCCAGAGTCCAGTGTGTCGCCTCTCCACTGTTTCCTCAGCCCTTAACTCACTAATACTCTCACTCCATCTTTCCACTTGTTGCTTGAGTTTTCACCTGCAAACTCTCCGGCTGGAGTGGCACCAGACAGTATGAAGCTTTGCTTTGCCCTCATGGCTCATGTGGTTGTTCAACCATGTTTGATGATGCTGTTGAATATAACTTACATTTTTTTTTTCTTCTGTTTTTAGATGTCATAGGTCATTTGGATAGGTCAGATTACTGACTTTACCTGCCGCAGCTGTTAAAATTAAGGTTATTTCCATCGGTTACTGTTGCCCGTTTTGTAAATGTGGTTTAAAGAAGAGTCTCGATTCTCAAAAGCTGGTGTACAAAACAGAAAAAATAAACAGACATAACTGATATTTATTTGATTTCTTGTAGTTGGAGCCATTGTGAGCACAGAGGAAGCTCTGATAAATCCTCACACATTTATCGCTTATCAATGCTTAAATGCTGGAGTGAAAAAAGGTAAAAAAACAAAAACAAAACAAAACATCCACTTTGGAGTCCAAAGACGACTCATTAGCTTCAGAAAGCTTGCAGAACTATTGCTCAGTTTTCCAATTTAGAACAAATTTGCGTCTTGTTTAATAGATTTTATTTTGTCTGTGCGTGAGAGCAAGGCAATCAAGTAAAACCCCCGAATCAAAATAGAGTATGTAATATATCTGTTTATTAATAAGTTATTATTTAAGTTTGTTCTGCTTCAGTTTTAATTTGACAGCTTTTAGTTGAGAGCTGAAAGTGAGAGAATCTCTTCAGGGCTTCTCTGAAAATTTAGGTGCAACTTTTAAAGATATAAACCTGTTGTAAGAAAACAACTGGCTTTATGTAATGAGGCATTTTATGAAAGCTTTTATTGAATACGTTATTGTGCAATTCAGTAGACAAAAAGTTGCTGCTTCTCACTTCATTGGCGTGATCTGTTGGTCACAGATATCTTGGAGAGTGTGTTGTGTAGCCAGCAGTCAAACACATGTTTTTTTTGTTGTTGTTTTGTTGTGGCGAGCCTGAGGAAGCACTGCTTGATGGTTGGGATTTCCAGGTTGTATATAACACGGCACATTTCTTTGCACATGTGTAAAAAAACAAGCATGCAGGAACTCCAGGTTCTTGTTTCCGTTCAGACTTACTAATCGCTGATTCTCACTGAGCTTCATCAACACTCTGTAAACCAATCACAGCTGTTATCAGATGAAGGAGCTGCTTTAATTTTGGCTGATGTGAAAGCTCTTCCTGCTTGGCCTTGGATTTATTTATTTATTCATCTTAAACATGATTTTTAACCCGTGTGCGCCTTGACTGTGTGAGCCCTCACGTTTGACCTCTTTGTTCAATGTTTAGTTGGTCTCATTTGTGTTCCAGATTCCCCCTCGTCTGTGGTAAACAAACAGCTGGGATCCATGACTCTTGATGAACAGCAGGGTGCGTCTTTCCCTCCCCCAACTCCATTCCCTGACCCTCACCCTGCAACTCGCTTTGTCTTCTCCACCTTCTGTCTTAACCACTTTTCCTCATACCGTCCCACTCCATCGTTTGTCCTCCACCGTTTTCATGTTTTCGTTTTCGTTTTCTCTGTATCCACTGCTTTACTGTCCAACATTCAACTGTCCAGATGTGGATGTGTCTGACTGTTACTGTTGGTCTGACCGAAGAATTTAATAAAATGGTTTAATAATTTAGAGCTTTGAGTAATGTAACAAAAAATATCTAGAAAATTAGTTCAGCTGGATGACATGATGATCCATGATGAAACAAAGAAAAGCACGACTTGGACAGAAACATGTCGGTGCTCTCTGCTGAACCATCTGTGCTATAGTTGAGCTTTTTCTAAAATGCCCTAAGACATCTAACATTTCTCCTTTGCAATGATTAGCATTGGTAGTCAGATGTAATGTGGCTTCATCTTTAACGTCTCAGTTGTATTTGTATAGTGCCAAATCAAAACAGTGGTCTTTCTAAGGGACATATCTTGTTACATAAACAACCCTGAAAAGCCTCAGTGGTCCACTTTATCTGCACAGGTTTGTTTCATTTAAAAATAATATCATATTCAGTGTAATTAAACTTTTACTCTGTTGTAATTTAAAGGAACTTCATTTTATACTTTTGCGTTATGTATGCTCTTTACTCCTCAGTATGTACTAGTCGATTTTATTATTATTATGTTCCACTCAGAGGGTTATGTTTCTTAAGTTTGGAAGTTCTCCCGACTTTTCTGTACTTTTAAGTCTAAATGTGGAAACGGGACTAATAGGGTTTTTCGAATTTATTACTTAGTGTTTTATAGGGGACCTTTTTGGGCTTTTGTTATATTTTCTGACACATTTATGCTGTTAAAAGAGGATGATGCTCATATTAAGCATGATCGGAGTTTCATATATTTAGGTATGTAAGTAATTTCAGGCTGGATCAGCCCTCCACTAGGGCTGAACAACTTGCACAGTAGTAAAGTTATCCTGTCGTCCCCTTTTGGCATCACTGATGGTTGATAAAATTCTCACTGTGCATCACATAATGCACAATGTGCCAACCCTCTTCCAAAAATGTCAGAAATTTCTCTCTCTCTTTTTCTCTCATTTCATGTGTAGTGTAACCATTACACACACACACACACACACACACACACACACACACACACACACACACACACACAACTTCCAAGAAGCTGGACATAAGCCTGTGTGCATGCTCAGACATGCCTGTGCTGCAGATGTTTGTTACGTGTGGAGATGCAACTGGGAAAATGGAGCGAGGCAGATTCACTTTAATAATAATGATGATAATTTAATGCATCACTGGGGAAATTAAAGAAAAATCATTGCTTTGATTGGAGATCTTGCAGGTCACGATCGCTGACATCATCCTCCATCAGCACAGCCCCAAGCTCCACCTACCTCCTTCTGGTTCCTAGGGGCAGCCAATCAGAACAAACATGACATAAAGGATTAAAGTTAAATATTATGTAACATATATACTGTACTGAGGCACATAACTGATGGTTGGTAAAGCAAAGCTGCTCTGCTGCAGTCTAATAATAAATGCAAATCTAACATGAGTATATGGACCCATTTAACATACTGATAACTACCTGACTTGTTGTCATGGTTACTACCAATGAATAACTTTTCTAACTAATCTAGCACAAAGTATAATAACAAGCTACTTTGTGTGTACTGTATAACTTTATATAAAGAAGCACTACATCTCTGATTATTGGCAGTGCATACTGACAGAGTCCCTCTTTGTCCTCAAATTTTCATCTTCCCTGGAAGCCTGTTCCTTTTCTTGAGTGTAGCCAGCAGCTAACAAGTGTGATGACCCTTTGGGGCCTTTGACGTGTGTGTTTGTGTGCGTCTTGTGTCTTGCTGTCTGTCAATACATGTCTGTTACAGCGTGTTCTTCGTGGTTTTGTCTAACATTTGCTGCATGTTCCCATTTCTGTTTAATGTTGTTAATCAGAGGGAATGGATGCAACACAGAGTTGCATATTTGTGGTGTGTGGGTTTAAAAAAAAAATTTTTTTTTAATGACCAGCTGCAAACTCCAAACGACAGGAAGCGTTGCTTTTGATCAGTTTTTGAACAGCCAGTGCGTCTCAATAAGGCACCCCTTGCTTGTTTTGCCTGTGTGTCTTTTTCTTCTTCTCTCAGTAGCAGCCGAAGCTACAGCTTCACCTGCTGATGAATCTGCTGCTGCACCAGCCAGCAGCAGCAGCATCCCATCAGTCTCCACCTCCACCAGTCGACCCAGTGCAGCAGAGCCCGTCCTCAGCCTGCACTACAGCTCAGAGGGAACTACCACCAGCACTATCAAACTGGACTTCACTGATGAGTGGTGAGTGATGTCAGCTCCCTACAGACTGATTGGTTTGCTATGAGCACATTTATTTCACTTTGTATAGCTCCTGGGATTAAACACAGTCACAAAGAACAGTCAACAGTGAATACAAGTAAAACTGTTAAAAAGAGGGAAAAAGCCTAATTCTAATGATTAAGATGAAAATGTCAGTGTTGGAGATTCTTTCTTTTTCTTCCTAAGAGATCGACACTGAGTACATGCTGCTGAGGAAGAGCTTTGAGCTTTAAAAATAAATAACTAAACAAGAAGCACTCTGAGAGCGAAGGCCTTCACTAAAGCAGCTCACTCTGGGCTGTATTTACTTTTATGTGAAGAGCATTGTATTTTGTTTTCTGTTCTTTTAAAACTTTAAGAAGTTTGCAGGGCAGTAATAATCAGATAGCATGACAGCTCTTTACTGTAATTACACAAACATGAAGGTAATGATTTGTAGATAAGTGGACATGAATAACTTGAGCTTATGGTGTAATAACATGCTACAGTATATTTCTAACTAGGCAGCTCATTTGCTTTCTCTTGAGGTGAGTGAGGTCAGAGGTCAAATGTGACATTATACTTAATGCAAATTGTAATATCATATCTTCATGTCTCTGTCTTTATATACCTATATGTCAATTTGCCAATACAAGCAATGACAATAAAAAACGAATTTCATTTAGCTCTATATAACATTATCACGTTGGCCTTCAGATAACTGAAGTTGACCTGATGATTTAAATCTTTATACGGTGCTTTGTGTATGTTTGCGTATGTTGACAACACACACAATGCTTGCGAGAAACAGTTTTTAACTTATCAGGGTTTTTGTCACTTTTTGACAAATGAAGACCTTGTTGGACGTAAGCCAAACTTTAATGGAGTGTAACATGAACCCACCAAACACCCCGACAGAGTTTTATCAGAATTAATTCAGACCTTTTTGAGCTGTCTTGTTTACAGACCAAATGAAAAGCAAAAGTCTCCAGTGCAACTTCACTCATTCACCATTCAACTTCAGGTAGCTCAACTGGATCGTTTGTGGGAGCGTCTCTTCTGATAGTCGGCAAAACTGCATGATACTTATATCCTCTCATTATTTTTTATTTTTTTCCCCTCTCATTATTTTTTATTTTTTTCCCCCCTCAGATAAATATGAATATTTTCCAAGTAAAATCACTACAAAAGGATTGACGGTAACTGTTGTTCTTCCTCTACAGGAGCAGCAGCACATCCAGTTCGATGGGCAGCGGAGGCCCCAAAACATCAGAAGCTGCAGCTCTACAGAGCAGAGAGAGTCTGTCGACAGAGAGCTCAGCATCAGAGCAGGGTGAGTCGTCTCCTACGGCATCATGAAAACACCTCTGTCTCAAACATTGTCTGATGCAGAACAATAAACACGCAACAATGTATTGCTTACTGTATTCCAGTCGTGATTGCGATGATATGAGTTTGCTGGCTTCCTCCGCAGAGCCAGCATGTGATGCCTCCTGCTCCAGTGCCCCCAGCAGCTCAGCAGCTCAGGTCCCAGTGGAGGGCTCCTCTGAGGGAGACAGTATGGCGTCTTCGCCACAGGAGAGGAGTCAGCCAGAAGGTACAGAGGACAGGTCAGGGGGTTGTCGGCGAGCAGAGCCCTCTGCAGAGGAAGGCCAGGAGGGCGTGGAGGGCCAGAGTCAGCCCGCACGGGGCAACCAGGACTCTGATGACAGTGATGATGATCCTATTCTTATCCCCCCCTCAAGGTTCAGAGGACAGGGGCAGAGGTGTGTTTGAGAGCATAATGTTTCTTACTACAAGTAAGAAAAACTCTGTTTGAATGCAGGTGATCATTTTGTTTTCCTTAGTTCAGTTAAAAAGGGGTGGGTGTGCCAATTTTAGAATTTGTGATGCTTTGCTGTTGACTGTTTTACTACAAATATAGATTTAATTCCAGAGGATCTGCAGTAGGCGATAGGATGATCAGGTAACGTGTTTGCATTGGAAACTGAACGCATCTAATGCATCAGGAGTGTGACTTGCTGCGGAGCATTTAAAATTAAGAACACAACGCGATGTGCAGTAATCGGATAATTTCTTTTGTCTTGGTTTGACGGTTTCTCTCACAGCGCAATAATAAACACACACAGCTGACTGTAGAGTGCCGTGCATGTGAGTACTGACTCCACAAATGGTGTGAACAGAAGCATCACAGCTGCATTTTGTGTAGAACAGATGGAGAAAAAATGAGTCTCATGCATGAAATCCTTGCAGAAAGGAGCCAAATGAATATAAAACGGACACCTTTAAGCAGAGCGAGGCCAAAATAGGTTTAAACAGAAGTGCCATTTTCATAAATTTCACGCTGTATGCCATCTCAGTAGATTTGAAAAAAATGGCAGCTCATGATCACTTTTGGCTTTAATTTGAGGGGATTCAACAAAATTCTTAAATTCTTTTAGAACTCAATGTAGTTGAATTTATAACTAAATTAATAACTCATCTGCAAATAATTTTTCAAAGACCAAACATATTTGATAAAGGTAATTCAACATTTATGGTGCCTTTTGCAGAATATTCCACTCTTTACCTTCGGAAACTTGATCAAAGCAGATTTCCTCCCACTTGGTGGCTCATCCTGGTTATGAGCACAAAGCTGTCGAGCTGACTGGCAGCCTCTGACTGTCCATTCAGTAAGAGCTGCATGACTACCTTGCTACCTCTGTGTAGACCTCCCTGTCACCCAGGGCTGGACTGGGACAAAAAAAAATCTGCATTTTGATTAGAGACCGGCCCACCAGGTATTATAGGAAAAGCCATAAAGTCTCTGAATGAAAACAAACACTGTTGTGACAGTTATGTACACTGTCTTGCTGGTATGTGTGTATGATTTCTATAAATTTTAAAAACAGATGACCACTTTGGTTGTAAGATTCAGATATTAAAAGCTAGACATTTTAAATGAGAATAAGAGAGTGCATCCCACCTGCTTGGCTGTAATTGGTTCAGCCCGGTGTCGACCATGACCAACTGACCAATCCACGACCTCTCATTGTTTATACCGTTACCAAAAAAAGCTTCCAAATGCAAAGAATGGAATCACTTTTATACTATTTATTTATTTGTTAAATTGATGTAGTAATAATAAAAAGCGAATTTCCATTCCAATTGAGTGAATTATTTAGTTACAGTTGACGACCCAAAAATTAGGCAGTGTGTATTAAATAAGTGTGATTTTATAAATATTAAACCGTTACCTCCCTCAAATTAAAGCTAAAAGGCTACGCTTCCTTTCTGTGTTTCTTGCCCTCTCGCTCTTTTTTTTTTTTTTTTTTTTTTTTTTAAAAAAAAAAAAAAAATCTATTTTTTTGG
>VURO01010225.1:2422-20773 GCA_015108175.1 Pelvicachromis taeniatus
ATTTTTTTTTTTTTTTTTTTTTTGCATGACCTGTTTCTGAATTACAGTCATTTTTATACACAATCCTCCATTTTCAGAGGCTCAAAATTAATTGTACAATTGACTGATTAAGCAGTTTCATGGCCAGCTGGGTTCTGCTCCCTTATTATTTCATGGCAAATGAAGCAGACATAATATCTGAAGTTGCTTCAAAGTGCTACATTTGTATTTTATAGCTTTTTGTGGTGATTTATGTATGAAGCTCAAAGTGGAAGGCCATTATTAAGCTGAAAAAAACAAAACAAAACAAAATAAAATAAACCTATCAGAGTTTTCAAATCTGGTATATTTGTGAAAAGATTGAATCCACTAACTACAGCAACACCAAAATGCCTCAAAGACAACAGAAGCTAAAGTGGATGATCGCAGAATTCTTTTCATGGTCAAGAGAAAAAAACTTCACAGCCTTTTATGGAGTCAAAAACACCCTTGAGGAGGCAGGTATATGATTTGTAGACTTTGATAGGAACCCCTAACCGAGCCTGCTCACTTCTGAAAAAAAAAAAAAGGTCTTTGCACAAATGAAATGAAGATTGTACCAGAATGATGAGAGAAACAGGTCGTGATCCGAAGTATACTACATTACCTGTCAAACATGGTGGAGCAAAGCTATAACACTGATGATGTGGCTGCTGATAGAAGTAGCAGCATAAACGGTACAGTGTACAGGACTCTACTCTCTGCTAACGTTCACCCAAAACTCGGACAGTACTTCACACTGCAAATGGATAATGACCCAAAGCGAACTGCTAAGGTAACACAACCTGAGCTTCTCAAGGCAAAGACATTGGATATTCTTGATCCGTCGCCTGATTTCAACCCAAGGAGCATGATTTTCAGACTCTAAATACAAAACTAAATGCAGAGACCCACAAACAACCAAGTGAAGGTGGCTGCATTAAAAGTCTAGCAGTAGATCTCCAGGGAGGAAAAACAGCATTTAATGGTGTCCGTGGGTTGGCGACTTAAAAACAATCCTTATATTTAAAATTATGGTAGCTTGTCCAATTAACCTTGAGCTTCTGTCGCTAGGGAACTGTGTACAAAAATGGCTGTAACTTTTGAACAATTCATGCCGAAATTTTTTAAAACCCCTTAAATTTTAAGGCTGAAGGTCTGCACTTCAATCATATCTTCACTGTTTGATTTCAAACTTAATGTGGAGGCAAAACTGCAAAATGACGTCTTTGTTCACGGCCTTTTTTGTGCCTCTAAAGATGTGGCAAGAGATAGATAAAAAGAACACTTTATGAAACTGATATTAATTAGCTGTAACCGATTACTTATAATTAATTATAATTAATTGCTAAGTAAGAGACGTGTGTCACTGAAATACTCCCTATGTTGCTTTTTGCAAGTAATAACTGCTAATAATAATCGCTGGCCAAAAACACACCCGTTAAGGTAACTGACAGACTGTATAGTATCACAGTTTAGTGCTAACCAAATACAGCAATGTAAAACGGTGCCATCCAAGTATAAAAGTTTACTCATGCCCAACACCTTTACCTATGTTTGGTCCTGTTTCAATCTCTTTTGGTTTTTGTCAATAGTTAAGCCGGCAATCTTGTGATAATAACCCACTACATGAGCCAGTGTAATAGAAGGGGATGACCCTGTATTTGTCTTTGCAGATTCTCATTACCTTTGTGAATGGCAGAGGATGCGGATGTCCAGCCAGGGCCAGTTTAACAGTGGTCTCCCAGATGTGTGGGTCATGGAGCCCCCGGGCTGTTACCATGAACTGGACTGGCTCTGACAGGTTGGCCACCTCCTGCTCGGCATACACAGTCCCATCGGGCATCACGCTGAAGTTGGGGTCGCTGCTGACGAAGCCGACCTCTCTGTTGCGCTGACAGTCCTCAAACTTCACTGCATAGAAAAGACAAAGTTGGTACAGAATTAGTGAGTGAGAGCTGCACAGTGAGATTTACTCCGAAAAAGGTGTTTGCCAATCCTTGACACATCTGGCAGGCTAAAGATTAACCCGCACCCATCAGGGCGTATCTTGAAATATCTCGTCCCTTGCGCTGTCACTTCTGATTCCCTGCTTTGACATCTTCGGCAAAACAAACTGCTTATCTGTTCCTGAACTGGAATACGTGGGGAAGAGGGGAGCCTAATTCTTTTTCATATCATTCTTTTTCCAAACTACGCAAAGTCAAAATAGCATTTCCCTCTGCTTCTACAGGGGGAAACAAGAGGATGAGGTGGAAAGCACATTAAGCCGGCTAGACTGATTGAGTGAAATGCTCACGTGGAGCAAGCCTCTTTAATGACATTTGGTGGGTTCTGCTTCACTGAGACAAAAGAAAGGAAGCTTATGTTTGCATGCGCACGCACAAGCTACTATCCTCGCATTCAGAGTGATGTACCAATGTGCATTATGGGAAGCTGGATGGGATGTTGGGGTGTTTACATATGTAAATGCTTGGCACAGATCAGATAGCGACACAGACAAGATATGTTGCCGGATTGTTGAGTGCATGTGCAAATTCTCCGGTGACAGCTGACATGAATATGCCATCATACTACACAAAACACAGAGAGAAACCAACAGACATAACGGTTTGGAAAATCCTTTCATTCCAATGCCAAATTCAATTAACACCCAAGGCACCAATTCCACTTGATTCACAGCATGATGCAATGACACCAATGGTGAGAATGACTGATTATTATTTTCAACATGTCTATTACTTTATCAAACGCGTGTGCACGCACACACACACACACACACACACACACACACACACACACACACACACACACACACACACACACACACACACACACACACACACACACACACCATCCTTTGTCTCTCTTTACCCCCGAGTTGAAATGCATGTGCTATGATGTTATCAGCAAAACTCTGGCTGTTGATAACAAGACAAATTGATTTCATAAATCACCCAGGGAATAGATCGTCTGTTATGAGCAATGGCAGTGTGATTTCTCAAAAATCCAGCATGAAGAATTCTGCACAGCAAGCTTTTTATCAAGCCATCTATTTAATTTATCGCCCAGCTTCCTGTCAAAAGCAGCTCCCAAACAACAGGCTAATAAAGCATGAGATCTACTCAGCTACTGCAGCTTAGCATCACACAAATGAGGCCGCTTGTTTTCAACCTCTGAGTAATTGCATGCGTAATGGGACGGACGGTAAACACAGTTTTGACAATGTGTGCATCTGTCTACGTTGGCAAATGCAATCCATATTTTCATTAAAAACACACCGACACACACACACACACACACACACACACGCACGCACACACCGGCAGAGAACGTTCTTATGTGACTGATAAGCTTTGTTCGAAATGATTGCCTCGCTTTAGGGATCATTTATCAATGCAGGGGATATTTAACATCAGGTTGTGACAATATGACACAGACCTGCTTGAATTGTGCACAGATGAATTGTGATGGCAGACGTGTATTATGTAAATGACTTCAATTAGCTTGAACTGAGCAGGCTAATTGTTGTCACTTAGACAGGTCTCTTGTGGTGCAGCTGGAGAAGAGAGAGGCTTAAGGACGCGAGCGGTGCAAAGCACCGCTTATGAATTTAAGCGCGCACGCGCGTGTGTGTGTGCGCTTCTGTGCGTGCGTGCACGTAGGAGTAAGTTCAAAGTGCAGCTAGTGTGAGAATGTATGTCCTCAGCTGGTGCATATATTAATTTTGATGTTAATGCAATAAAACCGCTGAGGTCTCTAAGGGTCTGCCTGAATCTGCTGCCTTTTGTGCTGCTGTGGTGGTGCCAGTTGGCATGGGAACACACATGTGGTCTGTGAGGCACTGCCATTGTGGAACACTATTAGAGCCGTATCTTTGATTCTTTTTCGGGGGCATCGGGCCAGCTCTCAGTTTACCATTCACCGATGTGTACCCGCTTGGGGCTGGAACTATGACCCTGATTCCTGACACATCTACTAAGTGTGGAGATATTCATAAACGGTTTCCTATTCATTAAAATTTCTGTTCACAAAGCACATTCAAATCAGGTGGTGGGATCTGATCTGCCACGCTGTTAAAAAAGAGATGAAAGCGGCAGCAAAGAGACAACGCTGCAACTAGATAGCGATAGGGAAACTCAGTATGTGTATGTGTGGCTGAGTGAGAGAGAGCGAGACAGAGAGAGAGAGATTGTATCATAAAAGCAGAAGGGGGGAGAGGAAGATAGGGTAGCATGCAAGAAAAAGGAAGATGGAGATACTTAGCAAAATAAAGAAAATAAACCCCCAATCGGAGCAGTTTTCACAGCTCTTAAAAGAATAGTTAGGTTTTAAGACAAAAAGAGTTAATGTTGCGTGTAATTTACTTTGTCATTTTACGCTTGAAAAACAGCAGCATCCCTTTGTATGAAAAATTGGACTTCAGAAATGTAAAAGAGGCTTGAGGCTGTTTTCTTAGTTTGATGACCCTGAACGACCATTAATTAAAGAAAAACCTACATATTTACAGCAGAGGCAATCAATGTTGATTTTAGACGGCATCACGCGATCAGCTTATCTGGAGCACCGGGGTTGAGTGGAGGAGACAGAGGGCCGGGACGACCATAATAATGCACAACACAAATGGGCAGTGACACTGATGGGTTTTGGCTAATGCACTGTTAGACTCTGTTGGACATCTGGTAGTGCCGCTTCAAACAGCCCCAACACAGGAGCTCCAAATCAGCGAGCAAAGGAAACTGCAGGAAAGCGGCAATTTTTGTGCCTTGCTGGTTACAGTAACAACCCTCTGATTCGAAGATCTGTTGCATCAATTGCCCCTTTTTTTCCTCTCTGTGTATATGAAAGTGTGTGTCCTTGTACTCTGCCTTGCTTCCCTCTACATCAGGGGTGATAACCACCAGCTCAAGGTTTTGTATGTTTGCCATCTGTACAGTGTGTTCGCTTCTCTGTTCTTTGGCTTTCTGTGTGAAAACGTTACACCGTGCATCCCATCGTAAGCTTCTCTGAGTGCATGTGCTCAAATTGTGACTCCCGTATATTTTAGGGCATCCACAGAGATGTTTGGCAGGCTGCTGAAGTTGGTGTCATTTTGCTCAGCTGCTTTTCTCTGGACTCGCATGGCAGAGAACATGCTGTCCAACAGAGCGGGTGCAGCACAGAAATGGGTAAAACAGAGCAGGCAAGCAGGCATGACCACCGACCGCTGAGTCCTCCACTCACTCACACTCACACACACGCACACACACACAGGCACTTATGCTCTTTGTCTCTTCCTGCTTGTAGCTCTACCGCAATCCCGCAGAGGAGGCCAATCTAACTCTTGTATGGAAACATTACATGTGCATAATGCGGATGGCAGGTCACTCTGCGCATCCACGTGCAACCACCTACACCGTGTTCACCTGTCAACCGTGAATGCCTCCCCTCACATCCTGTCACTGTCTCCTCCCTCCTGCGCTCCCCTGCAGTCCAGTGTCACAGCTCCCCATTCGCCTTTTCTCATTGTTCTTATTTCCTCTTCGCTGAACTTCCTCTTACACTTCATCCATCCTCCACTCCCTTCTTATAACCAGCAGACTGAGGTACTTTCCCCCCCCCGACGCAACGAGGGACAGCCAGTCTGTGCCAATAGCCCAGCCAGACATAGAAATGGGCACCCTGATGGGACAGTTATTACCATTGCTAAAGTGAGCTGAGAGAATGGGGAAAGAAACAACAGAGTTAAGAGGAGGTGCAAAAAGAAAAAAACACAATAAAGGTCACGTCAGTGTGAATTTAGCATTTACACACTTGATAGCTGGGTTTAGAAGTAATGATGACTTGAACGATCAGAGTCTTTTATAGACTTGCTTTTATGGAGCAACCTTTATTATTCTATTGTCTATAAGTGTTGCTTTTAATCTGCACGCCTCAGCCTGCATTCACTGCGTTTGCTCCTGATTTGATCTGCGTTGTGTTTGTAATAAATACAGATTTGCAAGAGCATCAAAAAAATAGGCCACTGGCAACAAATGCATCGTACATAATAGATGGGCCGGAGTGAAACATATTGTAAAATACACCAATGTACACATTTATACTTTTACTCTAAAGTAAATCTCATCTGTGTCACCTGAGACCCACTTGACAGTTCGGTCTGCTGTGTGTAAAGCTAGTAAATAGGCCCAGACTGAGCATATGGTTCTGCTTTTGTTAAGGTGCTGTTCATCACAGTCATGGCAGAGTGCTAAGTAAACACTCCCTCTGGTACCCCACTGTTTTCCTCAAGCCAACAGGAAAATCAACGCCACCCACTCAATTTGCAAATAACAGTATTTTTGCCAGGCTGAGGCTGTGATAGACAGGAGCACAGAGCCCACTGATGAGTAAACGCACACTGGTAAAAACACGGAACATACTGTATGTACGCAGTTGAAAAGCATGCCAAAAAAATAATTATTTCAGCTCAAAGAAGAAGAAGAAGAAGAAGAAGGCCTATGTAGCCTAAATTTCATGTGCTCGCTGTGAGTGACTAAATAGGCCATGCATTTCTGAACTGAAATTCGTGACTTTTTAGTTTTGGCAAAAGTGCAAAACTTCATTTGAAGCGATAGCTCTTTTTTTTTTTTAATTGCCAGCAAAGCAAAAAGCATAAATGCTAAGATCCCTGAGCATTTGTTTTCGAGTACGCTGATAAAGCAGAGGCACTCGCAATAAACTAATTACACTTTTAATGATAAACCGCGTTTAATGTGCCACTGTGAAATGAAATTCAAGAGGCTTAAATTGCCAGCTAAGAGATTATGCCCTTAAATTCCACATACAAATCCACTGCTGATACCAATGACCTCAGAAGGAAAAGAAAAACAGATACTTCATCCCTGAAAGGTCAGCTCTCAGCACCTTAGAGAAATAGCCGTGCTTTCGGCTTGACTGAGGAGCAATTTTAATTGTTCTCATAGGGAAACTTTTATTGAAGTAACCCACAGGGTCCATGTAATCCTCCAGCGTAAATTAAATGTATATATATATATATACACAAAAGAGAAAAACTGAACTACTAAGGTATTTACCTAAAAGCGAAATTATAGCCATCCAGAGTGAGTTACTAGAGAAATCTGAGTTGTAATATTCCTTCCACCTACAGGATTCAGGGAATGAGAAAAGTTTACATCGTTCAGTGGGCGGTAAAGTATCTGCAGTGGAACCGACATGATTGGCAAGTAAAGATGCAAAATATATTTTCTGATGTGGTGATTTATCCCTAAAGTGAAGCATCTTGTACATCTGTACTCAAAAACCTGAGGCGCCCCGTGCAGTACAACACAACCCTCGAAACTCTTTTTGAAATCCAGCCCACCGTGCCCCCACAGGAATGCTTATAACTAATTCAATTTACATGCTGCTGTTTTTAAAACACTGCAGGTACAATGTGACTTTCCTGAAAAGGCTTCGTTTTTTTTTTTTTTTTTTCCTGCCGCAGTTGGAAATGAATTTCTCTGCCTCTGCAGTTCTCTGTTTTAACAAAAGCCCACACAGTTCCCTCTGACAGCTCGCTCTCACAAAAGGAAACCACAGCGACTCAAGTGTGTGTGTCGCGGTGTGTGCTTATGCGTGAAAGGGAGCCAGCGTGAGAGAGATAAAGAGACAGAGTGAGAGAGAAGAGGGACATTGGAGTGGGAGTGTGTGACATGAGCTCTTTGCATATACGATTATTACCGCTGATGCATAAATGGGTATGGGTGTCGTTGACTGTGTCCCGCAAAGGTGTGAAAGTGTCTGCGTGGGAAGAGCAGGTGCTGTCAACCTGTATTTGTGCCTGTGCTCATGTTTCACTCTTTAAACACAGCATCCTTGTTATCTTGCTGCTGCTGCTCTTAGGGAGCTGAACCAAACCTTGTTTCATTCAGAGCGCACCGACTCATCTACGTGGCCAAAAAAATCCGCCCACAACCCCGCCCGCCCCGCTCCCTTCCCCTCCCACCACCACTACTACTACTATACCTTTGCTTATCTCCTGTTACCTCCCCCATCCCGCAGGTGTGGAGAAACAGATGTAAAAGAAGGCTTGTCACAATACAGGCTGTGTTTTTAATGCAGCTCTGTCGGTCATGTAACCACACATCCAATCTGGGCGCTGTGTGGGCCACCTGCTCTGCGCTGTTTCAGTGATGATGGAGGTTTCCTCACAGATATCTGTTTTCTCCAAACACCGCCTCGCTTTGTACGTTAACATATTGCGCGGTTAGCCTCGCTTTGCGATGAAGCAGAGCGCTTAATATCCCAGCATGTCAAAGTGCTGCTACATTCGTTGTCCGGTGAGTTTTGGCGGGGTGAACTCTGGCTGGAGTATTGAGTTTTTGCACATCCGCAGCCCTTCCTCTTATCTTTGCATTAGTCTCCTCTCATGGGCACAGGCATGAGGAGGCTTGAGGAATGAGAAAGGGGAAAAAGGCAAGATAAAGAGGGAGAGTGAGAGCAAAGCAGAGCGGATGCAATTAAAAGAGTGGGTCACAGATCGCAGTGCCAGGCGTCAGTGTGATTAATACACCACCATTCAGCCCAGGAGCTTTTCTCCACTGTGGAGACGTGTGTGTGTTTGTGTGTGCATGTGGGGTATTGTTTGTGCATTTGGTCTTATCTAAGCATGCTGCAGCTAGGGGGCACCAGTATGTTTCCAGAGGTGTACTGGGATTAACCCTTTCAATGGTTATGCCAGGATAAAAAATGTAAACTTAAATCACGCCAGGTTCCTGGTGTCGTGAACACTGGGCCGACCACATTCTCAAACAGTGCATTTGTAGAAATCTGTACATGAACTGTTTCAGAAATCCACAACTCCCCAATATTTTCTTAGCTAAAATTGTTCATTCTCTACAAACACAAGTAGAGCTACGTCTAAACTAAATACTGCTACCACTGCTAAAAATCACAGTAATTATTATTGCAATCTCCACACAGAAAGGTCCCAGCAGGCCAGCGGATTTTAAGCCATTACTTAGTTACTGTGAGGTGACAGTGCTAACCACTGCACCGTTGTGCTACCCTCTGTGGGTTCTCTCCGGGTACTCTCACAGTCCAAAGACGTGCTTATTAGGTTAATTGGCGACTCTGAGTTGACCGCAGGTGTGAATGTGGTTGTCTGGCTCTCTGTGTTAGAGAGCCCAACCACTCCCATTCCTACCTCCCACTAACTGGCGAGTCTGTCTCTACTGGGTTTCACCAAAACCAAAAAAAAACTGCATACAAAGCAAAGAGAAAAAAAATCCAGATATTTTAGAAGTGCCTTAGTGATCATAGATAAGTTTTAAATGCTTAGCATATATAAACTGAACACAGAAATATCATAAGTTCTGGGAATAAATAAATAGACCAAGTTTAATCATTTAGTAAAATTTGTTTCAGTCATTGTTGGATGTTTAGTGGCTTTAGTGAGTTTCCTATATTGAGAGTTAGGATCAGCTACTTCTTGTCCTTTTTCATTTTACTCATCTATAATTCTTTATTCCTCACATCAACTTTGATGTATAAACCAAAATAATGGTAAAGGGTAAATCAACTTTTTCTCATATAGTGCTTCTCTACTACACCTGAGCACTCAGGTGTGATTGCACTGAGTCTCATTCACACCAGCACTTCTTTCTATGCCAAAATGCTTTCTATGTAACATTCACACACCAGGAAACACTTGTGCCTTTCCTGGTTTCCTTCTTGGGCATTACTGTTTCAGTTTCTTCAGGTAGAAATTTTTTTTTACCAGTCAGGTGTCTAACTAAGGTTATGTATGAGATGTTAAATTTCGCACTGTTGTGAGCACAGGCTATCCTTGATTTTTTTTATTTATGTCTTTATTTCTTGCATGCCTTTTGGCTGACCAGCTCATCAGTAGCTTCCCAGTAATTTCAGATCAGACTAAGTCAGTGAAATCTGGCTCCCAGTCAATCTACCCTCTGCAGAAAACTTGCATCAAGGCAACAAACAACGCCTAGAAAAAATTCTCCCGATTGAGCTATTGGCCCTTACCAGAGTGTTATGGTAATGAGAAATGTTCCTTTTTGAACCGCAGCAAGCTGCACAAACATATCAACCGATTCTTTCTTTTATTTCTTTCATCTAGCTCCCACTCACCAGACCTCGCCTTCAAGGCTTTCCCTTCGATTTAGCGTGAGCAGAGAAAGAGCCATGCTTTATCACAGCAATATCGCTTTTAAGGAGGTGAAGTGAAGAAAGTGCCTCAAGGCTACACAGCGTCTGTTATCTCCCGGTACAATATAATAATTGCACATAGCCAAAAGTAAAGGCAGTGGAACCTCAGCTGGGCCTAGTGACAAAGAAGGAAATGTGAGCAAACTAGGGGCAAGGATCATGTGGAAAGAAGAGGCTTCTGGGAAATATCAGTGATCCTCACTCAACCGGATAACGACTATAATGAAATCCTCGAGACGTTTTGTCTTTTTTTTTCTATGTGAAATAATATCTGTGTATGTATGTAACCGTGGCACCTCTTATCTGGTTAGTTTTAACTGGTCTTTAACCAGTTTACCTTCAAGAATCTTTTTTTTTTAAATAAATAATAAAACTAACCCTGCACAAGCCCCCTCTCACCTCATCCACCCCCCACCTCCCCTTTCAGTCCCCACAGAAGCCAAAGACTCACCAGGTAATCAGCTTTTAATTCTCTGCCCTCCTTTTTTTTTTTTTAAATGTTCTTTCATTTTCTCTCTCTCCACCCTCAACCGCTGACTGAAGCTCTCTAGTTCCTTCTCTCTCGCTCTCTCTCTCTCTCTCTCTCTCTCTCTCTCTCTCTCTCTCTCCATCTTTCCCCCCCTCTTTATTAGCATAAAAGTGTTTGCATCCTTCCCTGGTGATTGTTTAGCTGCTGTGTTCAGCATCTTGATTTGATTCCCTACAACTGCCCTAATTAGCATTACAAATATACACTTAGACAGAAACAGAAATCTCTGTTAGGCCTGACATACTAATTTTAGGGAATGGAGGCCAGAGGAAAAGGCAACAGTAAATTTGTGTGATAAAAGGTGTATCGGTACATCTCAATAATGAGGTGTCTTATCCAAGTCTACCAACACTACACTTACACCACATTTATGTAAATTAAAGGAGAAGGTGTTTTGCTTAGACTGAATAAAACAGCACATCGAGCAGCTTACAATGGGAACGTGCTGGATGTTCAATTGTGGTTAAAAAAGAAAAAAAGAAAAAGAGGGTGTAATCACAAGAAGAAACTCTGCTCTTATCTTCTCTCTGCACCCTCTCTCTACAACAGATCATGCCTTTTAAAGCCAATGATTAGACTTAAGACAGATCTCTTTCATTATCCACAGCTCTCATCCATTTCTCTCTAATCCTGTTTCCTACTCCCAAGCCCTCGAGGGCAAACGATAGGTCACGGCCAGCCATTAGTCTGCTGCTCCTGTGACCAGGGAGGAAAGATTGAGACAAGGAGATCGAGACCCTTTCAAAAGTTAGCTACACTGACTGCCATCGTAGCTGCCACGCTACGTCATGTACTTTCTGTTAAAAGGAAGATCTTTGCCATTACAAAAGCAGGTAGATTTAATCTGGTTCGATCTAAGGAGTGATGGAAACATAGAGCCTACGATGATGAAATAATTATTCAGCTTCGACATGACACTGGAGAAGGTCGTTTTACTGACTGTGAAAGTAAAGCATGTTTTAGATTTGATAAAAACAAACAAATAAACAAAAAAAAATGCAACACCCACTTTACATCTTCCCTTAGTCTCTCCCAGGAAAAATAACTCATCACGTCGCCTGGGTGGTCACGATGGTATGACACGTTGATGTTATGAAAATATGGTAGGCAGCTGTCTGTCAGCTGTGTGAATTTATATCCACACTGTGACATTTTTCAGTGCACACGAATGCTGTGAAACACCTGACACCTGCCCAACACAGGGTGGATGTGCCAGAAATATCCATTAATTACACATAACGCTGCGCGGCTTTGCAAAAAGTTTGTGACATCGGAACAACAAAGTAGTAGGGCACATTTTTCACTGGCAATGAGACAGAAGTCAGCTGTTTCTTTTCACCGTGTTTACTTGTGCGTAAAAAGCTTTTGTCAATTCCGGTGCACGGAAATCGGATACTCGGCATCCTCTTGGTCAACCAGCAAACAAACGTGGGTTCTGGTTTTAACCGAGCCTGCAGAGTAAATGTCCCTGATCACAGACACATGGACTATAAGAGCAAATTGTTGTGAGCTGGGTGCTAATGTTGTCATTATTGAGATAATTGCTTTTTCAGCCAGTAACACTGTGCCATAAGCCTCAGAGTTAAAGTCAAAACAGGAATCAATGCCTTGCGCTTCAGGCTCAAAGAGAAACCATTTTACGTGTTAATGTCAAACCAACAAAGCTGATTCGTAGGAACGGTGTTTCTAAAGGCATACCGTGAAGTTAACGATGAAATAAATAAACAAATATAAAGAAATTTAAAAAAAACCCCACACAAACACACACAGACTGTAAGTAAATCTATCAGTTAGTCAATAATCTACTTTGTTAAAGTTACAATATTGATCTCTCTGGCATTTTATAAGGGGAAATTAGCGTGCAATTAGTTAGTAAGACTGTGTTAGCAAACACAGCTGCCAATTGAGTGTATGCTGGGAACGCTGTTTATGAGAACAACAGAACAGTAAAAGAGCAGGAACAAAGACAACACAGCTGCTGGCTGCAAAACCCAAAGCAACAGGCTGAAAGAATAAAACACACTGCAGAGATGGTTGACTTTCTTTGAGGGTTTGTCACTTTGAGCGACATCACCGTACGCACTCATTTCAGCCATTGTTAATATAAAATTACTATCTCCCGCTTTAAATGAAAGCCAGCAGCAAATATACAGTACGCTGCCTTGTAAATAGCGCGGTGGATGATAAAAGCAAGCATTCATGACTAACCACACTGTAGCTAAAGTATTTTATCCTGTGTAATCAACATTCACACAGTCCCAGTTTGAGCTTGGATTTACATATGTACTCGAATAAAAAAAATAAAAAAAAAGGAAGCTTGAATCTTCCAGAGCACAGCCTTCCTTTAAAATTTAAGTTTCTTTCAACAGCTATTTGCTTTGAAGTCACCCTGGCCTGTTCCAGAAAAATCAATTAAAAACATGACTAATACATTTGCACCTAACATTTTCCACTTTCCTCTTTAAAACGTTTGATGTCCCGCACAGCCCAACGCTGCGCCATAAATGCGGAGATCACAGAGATAGTGACGGGAGAGTTTCAACAAGGACTCTTTCACACTCATTCATTGCTTCAAGTGAAGCTCTGACCTAAAGTGAAATTAAATAATGAAGGATATCAGTAGACTCCTACTGTGCCTTTTTTTTTTTCCCCCACTAGAGAAAGTCAACACGTCTCAAAATCCCATCACAAGAACGGCACAATCCAACCATAAAAGTACTTTTTCCTGTTAAGCCTGTACTACATTTTTCGGCTGCATGATTTATAAATAATGTAGCGCAAGTGTCTTTTTTTTTCCTCCAGCATTTCCTATATAGGTCCCCTACTGACAGTTATCAGAGATCTGCAGTGGTCCTTAATATGAGCATAAGAGCTGTCCCTTAGGTGGCCAGTATTAAGCCTGGTTGTCTGCTATAGATGTAGAAGGCGCAATAGGAAAAGGATGAACCTCTCTGTTCAGCTATCTACTAGGGTGGAATGGGAGGTCGGTCTCCGCGGACCACGGCGCCAAAACCATTATTCTTATCACTGCAGGACAACTCGCCGCAGGTCAGAAAAAAACTCGTCTGAAAGGTCAAATGAGAGTGTCTCAGTGTGTGTGTTTACCGCCTCCCCCGCCTCTCTCGCACTAGACATTTCTGTATTTCTCATTAACTGATAATACATCACTCATGACCTTGTGATAAAAAAACATTAGCTGGAGACAAGTCATTAATCATTAAAGAATCAGGCTGTTTAGGTTATCAGGTGAGAATGGGTATATGCGTTATCACACAAGTAATGGGTATAGGCTTAATTGCTCTTCTTAAGCAGTTCAGTGTATAGGATGTGGGCTCTGCTCGCCTTTGATCGCACTTTTGGCTGTCATCAAAAATCTGCTTCAGGATTGGCGATTTGCAGGAGAAAAAGAGAAGCTCTGCCGGTGCTTGTTGGAGATGAAGCGGTCATGTTCCTACTTATGCACGTTCAGTTACTGCAATGAGCTTTATGGAAAATTAGGGCTGAATGTATCTGACCCACAAAACCAAATCACAAAAATACTGCAATAAACCCAATACCAAAAAAATATAACAATAAAACTACATTTTTGTAAATAAGTCATCTTGCGTGAGAATGTTGCTCGGCTCACAAGGGACCTCCAGAGTCTCCAGCTGCCAGACGAGATCCTCTAAAGAGGCAGATGAATGACGAGACGTAAGTACTGTTTACTTATGCAGCGTCGAGTTTTCCAAGGGCAAAATTCACAAAGCGCTTTGCAAGACTTAAACCGGTATACGAAAATTCAAATTGTATGACTAGATAGAACTAAATAAAATCAAGCCTGCATAGGTGGGTCTGTAGTTATTTCTTAAAGATATCAACAGTGTCCACGGAGCTTAGGTCCAGCACAGACACCTTTTGTCTTTAACACGGATCTAACAGTCCTCAGAGATCTAGATATAGATGGATGTTTTCAGTAGCTCACTGATATATGGAGGCATTTGAAAGTGATCACCAAAATTTAAAACTGAGCCCTAATTTTTATGGGGAGCCAGTGTGTCATCCCACTGACTGGATGTTTAGCAGTTACTAAACTCTCAAAACAAGCAGGGCATTTCAAATCGATCTTGGACGGAGTGTTTCTCTTGGACGGATGAAAAAAAAAAAATGAAATGCTGAAAGAGGTTGCCAAATTTACTTTGGCATTTGTAAATGCATGTGGGCGGCCCCGTCCAACAATAGTGTGTGTGCAAAATACTGATTTTCATTTATTGTTAAGTTCAAATATCACAAATCTTATTTTTCCCCCCTGTTTTTTGCAAAACCACTAACTCCATCACTGCTGTGCTGTTGTTGTCTTGAACGCTCACGGTGGTAGTGAGCGTTCAGCATGCACTGTACTGTAAAAACACAGTAATTTGTAAGTACTGTGACATCCCAAGTAGATTTTGTACCTTCCTGCGAGTCGGGAGCCGCACGTGCAGCATAGCTGTAAGTAGGTCATACCGTGGACATGTTTTATCTGTTTATGTACTCTGCCGCTATAAGCCGAGTCTATTATTTCCTGACTGAACCTTCAGCGTTGTACCTAGCATGTCGAAGCCACTGTCTGGCTTTATTGACAATTTTCTTAAGAAATCTTCAGTATTATTTTGCTTTAGTATATCTTCTGCCTAAGCATTCAAGAGTGCTGCTGTTTGACGGATTATCACTCTTACAAACAAAACAAAGCAAAAACCTGTGGAGGCAGCTCTGTTTGAACATAAAAGGATGTTCACATGGGAGGCAAGGCAGTGTTGATGAACCGCAGACAGAAGCGGTCAGTTCAACAGACCAAAAATTGAATGAATGAAGCTTCATGTTCAACAGAATTGTTTACTACATTATCCAAAAAGAAGAAAAAGAAAGAAAGAAAAGAAAACATCTTGCTTTTTCTTACTTGATGTGCTTGACAAAATTTAAAGTTAATCCATCTCCGAATTCGAATTTATAAATGAATCTCTCCTTTCCTTTTTCACAAATTAATACATTACTCGGAAAAATTCCAGCGTCGAGTCTTTTTGATTTATCGTCGGTTGAAAAATGCTGAAATCATTTCTTCTAAAACACGAAGAAAAGCAGCGGGACACAAGATTAGAGATTCAGAAAGCTCTCTAAGTATGATATTAAGTAAAATATGTTTTAATTATCCTGGTATCATTTTCCATTAATTAAATATTGGCCATAATTACACAGAACAATAATCGTTCCTATTACAATTAATATGCACCATTCATTCTGTTGTTTGGCAACCAAAAGCTGATGGCTGGTTGCCAGTCTGGCAAACCACTTCTAAAATTTACTCTGGGGCCCCTGGAGAAGTTGGATAGATTTTGTTTTCACTAGCCGAAGCTCGAGGATCTAAAACCCAACGAGACAGAGCAACGCTGAATACACAACACGAAAGCACGAAAGAAAACCCGTCTCTCAAAGCAGCAAAATTAAATTAGCAGTTTAACAGCACTGAAAGCAAGGAAGAATAAGGTTTCCTTTCATTTCAGTCCGTGGTCAGTTTTCTTTATTCAGCTATCATGATTGTCCTATTTTCTTGCCACAGGTCTCAAGGCAAAGAAAAGCAACGCAGATGCAGAGGAAGCCGTTTGGAACGCGCATGTCTTCATTATGCCGACATCGCTGCTGTAATTATCACCTGGATAGTCTCGTAAACTCTCCCGTTCTGTTTATCTGCCTTTTATCCCCCCCCCATTCGTCGTGTTTACAAACATTGCCCAATCTCACAAACTTTCAAGGTGAAATTAAGTGCTGCGATAATACAACAATATCAAGCAATAATTGTGAGTGCGAAAAGTATATTTAGACTTGCAAATCACTATGTAAACAAGGTTTGCGGTGGAGGAGTCAGCCCTACTGCAATCGCAGCTTCGGGCTTTAAAATACCAAATTAATTGCTGAGCTTTACTTTCATGCCAAATCCAAACTGAATCTGACTCTCTTGCCAGCATCTATTTGTCAGTGTAGGTGTTAAACTTTCCAAATGATGAACGTCTCAGACGCAGAGCCTATCCGAGCTGGCGAGTGTTATTCGCTGTAACTCGCTAACCTATAACGTATGCCTGAATTTGGGATGTCTGCTCTGCGTAAATCTCGTCGGCGTGCTGCAGGCGCAGAGGTGACAGAGAGGCAGATGAGGACATCCAGTGCAGTATGAAGGATGGTGGCAGCCGTTCCCCCAGGCCACAGTGATGGCACTACATCGATCCAGCCACTCCGGAGCCTGAAGTGCAGAGCCTTTTGGCTTTGTCAGCAGTGTTCAGCTCAGCAACGCTACAACTCCCCTGATCACTGTCAGAGACCCGGGAGAAAAAGCTCAGGGAATGGCAAGAGAAAATGCTGATGTATCTGGAGTCAGGCAGGTGGCGCAGGACGGGCTCCATAACTGCTAAGCATTCAACATGCAGTACTTCTTTATAAATTCCTACCTGTTAGAGAGTCAGGATAATTAATGTTTACCGAAGGGGAGGGGGAAAGCAGGAAAACAGAGGGGGCTTTTGGAGTGGTTCCTTCTTCATCTACCTCTAAACAGAAGCACCTGTTTCTCCTACTCAGCCTGCCAAATGCTCCTCCAGGAAACTTAATTCTACTAATCCACTTTATATTTACTCACATGGAGGTGTGCCGGCACCACTGAAGGTATGCGCACATGTTATCCTCTTTGTCTTTGAAGGTGATTCACTACGTACAATATTTTATATCTTGTGTCACTGATGTCTCAGTTCACTTTAGAGACTTTATGCTTTCTCTTTTTTCCATTTGCTTATTGAAGGAATCGATGTAGGCCAGATTTTGGTCTTTCAGTCTTTCAGTCTTCTGGTTCATTGTTAACTCTTTTTAAAGTTTGTCTGGATCTCAGTCAAAGCACAGACACACAGGAAACCTGCAAATTGTAAAAGTGCAGAGCTTGGTACTGAAGAGGCCTCGTAAATAAGACGCACAGGCGCCTGCAGTTTCTGTCGCCTTTGGGCAGAGCCAGTTTGGCTCTTTGTGGTTGTTCCCATCCCAGTGCTTAAGCAAGCTAACTGGGCACCAGTTGGAGGTTTATTTTTACCATTCAAAAATGAGAGTAACACTAGTCCTTCAAACATCTGCAGCTTTTAAATCTATGCAAAACGCATAGGTTTTTGGCTACTTTTCATAAACATTATGTATTGGTGCAGCCTAGGGCTGGGACAACGCGTCGACGCAATCGATTACGTCGACGCGTAAAATACGTCGGCGTAAAAAATTTGCGTCGATGCGTCGTCACTTTCAAAAAAACACATGGCGGCAGCGAGTAGCGGTAACATGTCGACTTAAACCACGCCCCCCGAACACGCAGTTCTACAGTATGGGGATATTTTAACCGAAAAGGAAGTGATTCAGTCTTTGCCGGCTTTGTAAGGTGGAAATGGCCGATCATAAAACGACCGTTAGTTTTCAACTTTTTTACTAACGCTGGTTTTTACCCTGTAATTCATCCAGACACCCCCCACGTAGACATACACTCAGAGATAAACACCCAACCTCCGTAAATGCAAAACTAATTTAAGCTGCTTAGCAGTAACATATATCATTAGATTCATCGATGCATCCAAACATTCATCACTAGCTTCATCGATTCG
>VURO01010234.1:3100-16388 GCA_015108175.1 Pelvicachromis taeniatus
TTACTTTTTTCCTGTTTTTTTTTTTTTTTTTTAATTTGTTTTGTTTTTGTTTTGACTGCACAGAGTCAGCTGTGGAGACTTTACATTACAATATGCCAACTATGCATGCACCCTAGAGGCAGACTATAAAGAAGTATAATGGGAATGACTACTCAGCTTGGGTTTCCAGCTGTCTGTGTACAAAACAGAGTATAATCCAGGCTTCAGCTTTTTCTGATCTACCTTATAGGGTAGGTTTTTTGTTTTTATTCCAGTGATGGAATTCAAATTCATTTTAATTTGAATAATCTGATATCGATTCATAAATCTTGAAATCAATTTTTAAATATACATGTATTTTTCTAGAAATGTCAAAATCTCAGCCAAAAGCACATAAAATTACTTTAACAACTGGCTTAAAGAGCAGGTGTATGGATTCTGCAAAAATGTAAACAGAAAGCGTGGATCGATCATACCGTCAGGTGCTGAAAGCGGACATCTCACAGACTCTTGAAACTGCAGGTTTTGTCACTCTCCGACCAAAATTCATTGAACCAGCAGCAAAAGAAGACTAAAACCAAGTTTCATGTTTGAAAAAAAATTATCACAAATTTTCTCTTACTTTGGATGTTTCGGTTCCAGCACAGGATTGAATTGAATCTGGACCTTGTGAATCAGAATTGAATCGGTTGTTGAAATCGGTGTTAATACCCAGTCCTAGTGGCCTCTTTAATTTGCATGAAATTCCATTTATAATATAACAAGTTCAGCAGTAGGAATTATCTCCAGTTCTTTTATCTGCTTAATTTTAATAAGGCAACATCTGGCCATAAAACTTTTTCAATTAATTTTGAGCATCTGAAGATGGGGGTCTGTGTCTAAAAATGGCTGTATTTATTTATTTATTTTTTATTTTAAAAAATCTGTGCAATACTTTTGTTAGACCCTTTGAATTAAAAGAAAAAGTATGCATTTCAATTGCGTCTGTGGGTGATTGAGTTGTTGACATCCAGTTACATAACATGTGTACATGTTAGAAGGATTTCAGTGTTTGTTCATAGAGGATCTTCTGATTATTGGGGTTTCCTCTTGATTGCTGTTGAATTAAATTGAATAAGTGTTACTGAAACACTAAGCTAAGATCAGAAAAATGATTTGCTTGTTAATAGTAGTTTGTTTACATTTAGGTAAGAAGTAGAGTTCATATAAAAATTAATCTGCAAATTTGGCTTTTTCGATATTATTACACTTGCAAGCATTTGACAATCTTTGAGGCTGCCTACAGATAAAAGGGATATACACAGAAAATGCTATTTCAGTACTACTAAAATGTTAAAATTGTTACTAAAAAAATTGAAACCAAATTTCATCCTTCAGGTTAGATTCTGTTAGTAAGTCTTCATGCTGATTTTTGTAATTCGCAGCGATTAAAATGTGTCGTCCTTTTACAGGCATTGCTCAACACACAAAACAAACTGCGAGCACTGGTCCCAAATTTCACCTTTAACTTGGGATTTTCTGGAAAGTTCTATCACACAGGTATGCATAATTTTTCTGTTTTTATACATGCACAACAGCCATAAACTTCTTTATACAGCTCTAATCAAATGTGCAGGTGAAAATGTTCTGTGCTGGCGTAGTGACCCCTCGTACATTCAGGTCACTCATTTCCTACTGTGTGCTACATGTGGAGAAGTACAAATGTGGAAGATACAGCAGTTGAAGTATTAAACATGTCAACACAAGTAAAAAAATATTTCTAAAAGTGCTTGTGGAAAGACTGGACCAACACGGTATGTAATTGACATGGTTTTTGTTGCTTTATTTTGATCACATTTTGATCTTTTTTGATTTCGGCACAACTTGAAGTTCGGAGCCAGCTCTTCTTGCGGCTTCCTCCACTGCACACACCCCTTTGCCACTCTCCTCCATCACTATATAAGGGGAGAGAGTCATTAGTCCCCTCATAAACACCTGTTCCCTCTGCCATCCCGACACCGTCTCATTAGCTCACTGTAGCAGACCAGAGACCACACTCCTGCCACAGTGCTATTGACATGAAATTTTTACCAGATGTCGGTACCAACATATCCAATCCAGACATGCATAGAAATCAAACCATAGATGGTCCATAAATTAAGTTATCTGTAATAATGAGAAATGACACAGGAAAAAGTATTCAACACCAGCTGAAAGAGTTGAGGATCACTTGTGGAGAGGTACAAAAAGACCTGGAATCAGCCTGTACAATTGTATGCACGCTCACCGTACACCAGTGCTGAAGAAAAACATGTTGAAGCGTGCTTACAGTTTGCTGAAAAATATTTACACAAGCCTGTGAATTACTGGGAAAATATAGTTTTGTGAGATGAGACTAAAATTGGACTCTTTGGATATGGTGGCTTAGGGTTAGGGGGGACAGAAGGCACTACATATCACCACAAAAACACCAACAATGAACTTTGGAGGTGGGAAACTCATGGTATGGGCCTGTTTTTCCACATACGGCACTGATATGCTTCATATAATTGAAGGAAGGATGAATGGGGAAAATGTACTGATACATTCCTGATTTAAAATCTGCCATCTACCTGGATGATGAAGGTAGATGTTTCAGCAAGACAGTGGTCCCAAACACACAGCCAAGGAAACTTGGTTTCAGAGAACAAAAATAAAGCTGCAAAAATGGCCTGACCTGAATCCAGTTGAAAATCTATGGAAGAAACTAAAACATGCATCTGTGGATTGGATGCATTGTTCAGCTGTTGAGCTTGCTGTTCGAAACATTACCAAGTATAGTTTTGTGAAGGTTAGAAAAGATGCTGCCAAGCTCTTTTTGGAAGAACTGATTTCCTTGTTTCTTTGTTAGGGTTGCCACTGCGCTATCAACGGCACTGACTGGATGCATTCATTTTTCAGGCCCTTTCCTGTGAATGTGAAATGTCCTAAACTTCGAGGCAAATATTTTTGGCACAAATATTTCAAATTTGGTGGTCAGAGGGGGGCAATGCTACTGTGATTTTAAAACACTAGGCATTGACTCAAACATTTATTTTGTTCATTTGGGGTTTCAGGGCATCTTAAGTAAGGGAAGGCAAGCTCATCTCACACACTTTCTTTTCCTAGATAAATTCAGTGTAGATCAGGTCATGTTAATTATGCTGTGTGTGCACCTGCTTGTTTGTATTCAGGCACTGATGAAGAGGATCAGGGAGATGACATGCTGCTGCAACACAGGATGGACTTCTGGTGGTTTCCTCACATGTGGAGCCACATGCAGCCTCACCTCTTCCACAATGTTAGCGTTCTGGCTGAGCAGATGAGACTCAACAAGGTCTTTGCTCAGGTGGGCAACATTATTACACTGGGGAGTCTCACATCATCAGTGGAAAGTTTCTGAGACATTTGCCCTACACATTGAGGAAGTTTGAATTCCTGTGGAAACAAAAAACAAACAGTAGATTACAGAGAGGGAGATGCTGCAGTTTTTTAAAAGAACTCCACAGGTGCATTACTTGGTTTATTCTGTTTTTTTTTTTGTTTGTTTGTTTGTTTGTTTTTTAGTAATAACTGTTCTTCAGGTGACTGTAGCTAATCCAGCACACCTAAAAATAGTTAGATGGCTCATGCAAACAAACCCATGAAACCCTTTTTTTCCAAGTGAGGAGACTGACCCATCATATTTGGTGTCATCTGTTTACATTTTTACATTTGCCAGTGGCAGTAATGTTTTCACTTTAACAAACAAGAGCTAATCAAAATTAGGATGTTGCTTCATTCACATGAACTGTGAATTTATGTTTTGGTGACTGACCTTTTGTTTGCCTCAGCTGCTGAGGATAACCCTTCTTGTTCTGTTTCATATAATCAAACAGTGATGATATAATAGATCAGTTTCTTTTAGAACTTTTTAGAGCATTTAAGTGATTGCCTTACACTGTTTATTCAAACTCAGCACTTCCTTTATCCTTTCAAATTAAAATAATTCACTGGACAGAAACACATTTATTAATAAGACTTGTTAAGGAAAACTGGAATGGCTACAAACTCATATGTCACCCTACTGTTTTTATCCCAAAAAGTTGTTTCTGTTTATCTGGGCGTAGCGTTTTCAGTGGGAAAACTGTTTCGTCACTCGTTCTAGTGACTTCTTCAGTCTAAACTGAATGCAGGTTTCCCCAACCTTGTAAACAGTACATTTGCATAATGGCTACTGTTTTTTAAGGTTAGGGAAAGAGAGAGATCACCTATGGTGCATGTGAATTATTTATTGTTACTGTGTCCATGATCAGTGTTGTAATCTGTCAAAATGACCTACAGCTGGCAGACTTTTCTGTCATTGTTTAAAAACAAACAAAAAAACAAAAGACACAATATAATGAACCCAACTTCTGGTCCTAACAGTATACATCTCCGTATGGGTTCTAAAGTGTAATCATATCTCTTTAGTTCATGCTTTACTGTACGTCTAATTTAATTTGAAATTGAAAACATGTTTTTTCTCTAAATTTCTACTATTGTCCTGTAAAATGTGTTCCAGTGGAACCTATTTGGTTTAATCGTCCTTAGGATCAGTGTAGAATTAAATCTGATTCCATTTTAGACAAATGTATTTGATTGGGCAAGGTGCGGGGGTCAGGCCCTGACTGTGGCATGGTTCTTCCTATGCCTCGGGTTTCCTCTGGGCTCTAGGGCTTCCTGCCAAACATGTTAGGTTGATTAGTTGTTCTACAATTGTCCATGGATGTGACATGCTTAGAGTATGTAGGATAAGAAGGTATTAATCCATGGGTAAAATGTGGTTTGTAGTTAAGCGCTCTAAATAGTTGTCCATGAAGCTCTTCTGAGTTTTTTGATAAAACAGCTTTCAAAAGACGTGATACACAACAGTTAATTTATGTTATAACAGACAGGCAATCACTTTTTCACACAGGGCCATGTAGGTTTGTATTTTTCCCCCCTATTAAGGGGGTTTTATTATTAAATAAACACCTTGATTTATAAACTGCATTTTGTTCTTACTTGTTATCTTTGTCTAATATTTAAATTTGTTTGAACTGAAACATTTACGTGTGACAAACATACAAAGAAAAAAAGGAATCAGGAAGGGGGCAAACACTTTTTCACACCACTGTACATGAAAGCTGTTTGGTAATTTTGGCTTGTGTGCAACTGTCGACTAAAGGCATGCAGCCTGTATTATAAATCAGTTATATAAAACGGTCATATTATATGGTTATATGGTCATATTAACCTCTCAAAGTACTTAAAGAGTGCAAGTCACAACTGGCTTTCACTTGTAAAAATTGTGACAGGATCTGACTAAGTTCACTGTTTCTGCTTGCCTCTATGTGGGGTTGTAGCTCAGGAGAAGGTCGGTGGTGTGATCCCTGGTTGCCCCAAGCTTCATCCCAAATATCCTTGGGCAATATGCTAACTCCAAGTTGCTGGATGTTGATTCATGTAAATGCTAAATAGAAAGCAGTTTTTGCATAGAGGAAAGTGCTTGTGTGAATGGGCGAATGTGGCATTCTGTATAAAGTTCTATATGAGAATCAGTCCATTTTTTCATAATTTCAAGTTGTGCGGCTAATATTCAGGTGCGCTTTGTAGTCCGGAAAATACGGTACAACTGTTTCTACCTGTCTGTCACCCTGCTAACTCCATATTCTGTCTTCTTATTGGTAAATGGATTCTGATTCTTATATAGCACTATGCTTTTCTACTCTCCCAGAGTGCTCAAAGCACTTTATACAACATGCCCCAGTCACCCATTTACACAAGCACTTTCCTCTATACTTTAAGTGCTTTCTAGCGAACATTCATACTCCGATGGGTTCATCGGAGAGCAGCTTGGGGTTAGTATCTTGCCCAAGGATATTTGGCATGAAGACTGGGGGAGCCAGGGATCGAGCCACCAACCTTAGGATGAGTAGTTCTGCCTCCTGAGCCACCCCTTATTCTTATTGCACCATTCTCTCTCCAGGAGCATGGCATCCCAATAGATATGGGCTATGCAGTAGCTCCACACCACTCTGGGGTTTACCCAGTTCACAGCCAGCTATATGAAGCCTGGAAATCTGTGTGGGGAATCAAGGTGACCAGTACAGAGGAATACCCTCATCTAAGGCCAGCTCGATATCGACGTGGCTTCATCCACAATGGCATCCAGGTCAGTCAACAGTTTTTGAACAATAATTGGCTTTAATAACACATCTAATTTTCTTCACACAAACATATCTTTCAGTCAAGGTGATGTGATGTGAAATTTGTACTAGAAAAGCAGATCAGCAGTTCTTTTTGTCTGGAACACTTTCGAAAAAATTGTGTACAAAAGGACAAGCATCTGTAAGATATTACATTTTGAATGTTGTGTCAGTGAACGCGATAGTATTTCTTAAGGCTCTGGGTGTTGGCAAGAGGGTGGTTTTTTTTTTTTTTTGGTTTTTTTTTGCTGGCTTAATGGTAACCAATTGTCAATCGCCAGTGATTACACTGAAACTTATTTTCAAAGTCAATAGCTAGAAAGTCAGCTTGTAAAATGACTGTGAAAACTGTACATGCAGAGCTAGGATACCAAATCCCAAAAAGTTCATTCTCTTTGGATAAGTTTGAAAGCGTCACTTGGATAAATTAGTCTCGGCTCCTCCAAAGCCAGCATTCCTATATTTGGAATATGTAGATTGAAGGCACAATTACAAGAGCAAGAATTTTATGTGAAAAGAGCAACTGTGGCTACACTTGGATAAGTGAAAATTTCTCCCACTGAAAGCGCATGATGCTGAGAACTCAGATGAACAGAATAAACTTTTTGGGTTTTCCTTACCTAGATGATTGAAAATGTACCAATCTGAATACTTTACGTATATATCCCCAATATTTAATGTGCTATTTGTTTGTTTCAGGTATTGCCCAGACAAACTTGTGGTCTATTCACCCATACAATCTTCTATAATGAATACCCAGGAGGTTCAAAAGAGCTGGACAAGAGCATCAGAGGAGGAGAGCTCTTCCTCACGGTCCTCCTAAACCCCGTAAGAAAACCTCTATGCACCCACCACAGCTGTAGGCTTGAGACTCTCTTAGCAGTCATTTTACATGAGTTTTGAATGTCTGAATATTTGGCCTGGCTTTACATAAAGGTCATTCCATCTTCAGTTAGCCAAGTTTTAGAAAATTTCCTGCTCAATTTTCTGTGATTTGCATAAAACATTTAGAGCCAAGTTTGGACAACTATAATAAGTGCTGTGAAGTTTTAGCTTAATTTTGCAAATCGATTTCAAGATGTATATTTTTTGAAAAATGGTCCATCAACCCAATTTCAATCACTTATAACTGCAAATAACAAATGGATTCAGTTTCACAGTACTGTAAAATAAAGCATGTAAAACAGTTTGGGTTTTTTGACAGCAATCACTGTAAATGTTCACATTTTCTACCATATATATTTTATGCAACTTGCAGGTGGACAAGCAAAAAGCTTGGTTGATTTGAGATGGAATTGACCCATAAAATTAAGTGTTGTCATTTTTACCCCTCTTTCTACCCCCCAAAAAATTCTTAGTGAAAAGTGACACCCACTCTTTCACTAAGAGTGGGTGCCACTTTTCACCCCCACTTATTGACCTTGACCTCAAGGTCAAGATCAGAGGTCAAGTTTTCTGAAACTCTTGTCATAATAACTCAACTTCAAATAGATACCGTAGGTGCATATACTAATAATCTCAGATGAGTTTAAGTCGGGCTCACTGAGACTCAAAGGTCGAGAGTATTTCCTAAACAGGCTCTATATTTTGAATGAGTGTATGACTAAAGAGTTGGAAATGGAGTTGAATGAAGAGCTGGTACAATCTGAAGTTTCAGGCTTTATTTAATTTTGTATTAGTTAGTTTGGTAAAATTAGTCTTTATAGCTTTTCCTGATGAGGCTTTAATAGACATGTTTGAGATTCTGGATGCCTACAACACAGGGAGCAAACTGCCTTGAAAATTCAATTTTCGTAATTGTCATTATTCAAAGCTAATCAAATTAAGGCAATACACTCTCACATGTTGCAAAAAGAATTTAAATAACATAAATTGCTAAAACATGTAATAAAAAGTAAAACCTTTTTGTTATTACACGGTTGGAATGAACACAAGTTATTTACAGGCTGTGTAATGTAAGCTGAGGCTGAGCAGTAGAAACTGCACTGTACATGAGTTATTTTGCGCATTATAAAATGGTATGGTATGTCAGATTGAAACCTATGTTTCTAATGTAATACTGACATTTTTTTTTCCAAACAAAAATTAAAAATGAAATAAAAAATAAAGCATTAGAATAGCAGTGTTATAATAGGTTTTTAACTTTCTCAATCCAGATCAGTATCTTCATGACTCATCTGTCTAACTATGGCAACGATCGTCTGGGTCTGTATACATTTGAGTCTTTGGTGAAGTTTGTCCAGTGCTGGACCAACCTCAGGCTACAAACGTTACCACCAGTCCAGCTTGCCGAGAGGTATTTCCAAATCTTTCCTGATGAGAGAGACCCACTCTGGCAGGTGGGTTGATTTATGTGGTTATTTTGAGAACTTGAGGCTTTTTTCAGAAAATGTATTTTTGTGAAGTAATTATGAAGAAAATCAGTTTCTGTTTTCACTTTGTGTACACAGTCACCTAATCACTATAAATCATTAAATAAAACAACAGCTAAAGCATAGCTTCACAACAAAGTTTTTTCTGTTTTTTTTTTTTTCAATTATTATTATAAAATTATTTTTATTTTAATTGTTATATTTTAGAAAGGAAAAAGTCTTTACGTGTTTTCTTTTAAGCTAGTAGGTAAAACAGGCATAAGTGCCACATTCATGATAAGTGCAGTAATTCTGTCCACAAGGAATTTCATGTAAGGAAAAAACAGTGAATGTGCAATTGTAGTTAAAGCGTATCGTTTAGGTTTTTTTGTTTTTGTAAATTCACATTAATTGCACCGCTTCCTAATATCCTGATCAGTGGATTTTCACTTTTTCCAGACTAAGGTGTGTAATATGTAAAATTTAAATTAATTCATGACGAATTATTGGAGTGATTGCTGCAGAATCTTAAAAGTTTAAGCATTATATCTAAAATCTACCTTACCTACCTTTGGCTACTTCAAGATTTGGGTGATGTGGGCGTATATGATTAAATGATAAACAAAACCATGCTGCAGTCACAACTTTCATTTTTCCTTAATTTAATAATGTAACATGTATAATATCCATTCGCATTCGCAGGACGCGGGGGGGCACAGGGCTAGAACACATAGACCGACAACCATTCGCACTCAGTCACACCTATGGCCAATTTGATTTTCCAATTAACCTATCCCCACAAACTGCATGTCTTTGGACTGCGGCAGGAAGCCGGAGTACCTGGGGAGAACCCACGCAAACACGGGGAGAACATGCAAACTCCACACAGAAAGACCCCAGCCTGATGGTGGAATTGAACTCAGGACCTTCTTGCTGTGAGGCAAACCCCCCCCCCCCCAAAAAAACATGTATAATATCTGTAATATAATTTTTTTAAATGTTCTTTTTTCAGAATCCTTGCCATGACAAGAGACACAAAGATATCTGGTCTAAAGAGAAGACCTGCGACAGATTGCCAAAGTTTCTCATCATTGGACCACAAAAAACAGGTATCCATCTCTCTCCTCTCTCTTATTTAATTCCATGTTTTCATTATTGTAAATGTCTTGTTTACTCAAAGGTACTACAGCACTTCATTCATTCCTGAGCATCCACCCAGCAATCACCAGCTCCTTCCCCAGCCCTACCACCTTTGAGGAGATCCAGTTCTTCAGTGGCGCAAACTATCACAATGGGATTGACTGGTAAAGACACATACTGCACACACTGTTGACTGTGTACAGAGCATAGGGGTAGCAAAGCGGGTGCCTTAAAGGAAAGTTTGGATCTCAATGCGGTTCTCCCATGACTTGTGTGCATAAATGTAAATGTCCCAAGTTACTTTTTCTGAAAATATCTGCTGTCCAGTTTCATTTTAGTATGACAATTCCCTATTTGGTTTTTAACAGACAGCAGATTTGTTGCTGTCTGTGGCTGTTGGACAAATTCTGTTCATAAAATAATTAACAGAATCTGAAACAGAGGCCTGGCAAAGTGGTGGAAATCATCCACTTTGGTTCTCTTCTGTTGTGGTTCTCTTGGCTTCAGTAGATGGTAGCCTGCTCACATTGGAGCATCTCAGTGTGCAGTGATGGGAATGAGTATTAGCATTTCCAAATCTAAGGCCATGGCCCTCACCCGGTAAAGCGTACTGACTTAATCTCCTCAACTTGGTGCACCAACTCGTCCCTGACCCAGTATCTTGGGATTTTGTTGACAATGGGGAGAGAGGGCAGAGAGAGATTGATGGACAGATCTGGGCATCATTGAAGACTCTGAACCATTCCATTATGGAGGCTTTAGATACTGTGCACACCAGGACCAAACACAATACTTACTTAGACTTTGGTCTTCATTGGTGACATGGTCCTGGCAAGAGACCCGTCTTAGCCATCGCTGTTAGGCAACAACAACGATGGCTAGTGGATGGCCGATGGGCTTTGTTGCACCACTGCCATAAAGGAGAAAATGTCTTCGCCACTGGTTAGTCGATCACGATAACTTTCATTTGCCATTTCGGTACCAAGTTGATTTTTACAGGGTTTGTTTGCTAGCTCAACACCTGAGAAAGGAGGAGTCCTTTCTCGGCAAGTCGAGCTTGGGACCAACCTCTCTTATTTTCATTAAAACTGAGTAAGTTTAAGGCCATACGTGGCTTTATAAGGGAGTACTTCAATTGTAATGAAGTGTTTTGAGAGGATATTCATGTCCTATATCAAAGAATATAGGACACTCTGCAATTTGCATATTGTAAGAACTGTTCTACCGAAGACGCCGTTAATGCAACCATCTACACAGCCCTTTCACACCTCAAAAATAAGGACACGTACATTCAAATGGTAGTCAGGTAGTCAGAGTTGGTATCAGGACATCAGGTACAAAGATGGTGAGCCCAGGGATCCCCCAAGGCCGTGTGCTCAGTCCACTCCTGTACACCCTCTTCACCTACGACTGTGTCTCCCAAGTGTAACACTTTCATCATTACGTTGGCTGATGACACAACCATCGTCGGGCTGATCACTGGTGGGGAGGAGGCTGCTTACAGGGAAGAGGTGGCTCAACTGGTGTCCTGGTGCCTGGAAAACAATCTCTCCTTAAATATTGAGAAGTCTAAGGAGAGGATTGTTGACCTGAGAATGAGGAGAGATCAGCACACCCCACTATATATCAACAGGACTCGGGTGGAGAGGGGGAAGACCTTCAAATTAAAATTCCTCGGCCCTCACATCAGTGTGAGGATCTCACTGATCAAATCAATTTTAGTTTGAATAAAGCGATATCAATTCATTAAATCCTAAGTCGATTTTTAAATATAGATGTATTTTGCCAGAAATGCCAGAATCTCAGGTTGAAGCTAACCAAACTATTTCAACAACCACCAAACAGATAAAATCAGTACATTTATCAGTACTGATTTATCAGTCAGTACTGATAAATGATAAGAATTATAATATTTTTGACTGTCTGAGTCAAAATTGAATCGAATTGATTATAGAAATTGGTGACGATATCCAGTCCTACTGCACAGAAACACAAATCCTTATCCTAATGAGGATACATCTGATCTTTCTCTTAATATTTAGGTATGAACAGAAAGCTCACAACACAAAGCAAAGATGAAAACCAGCATAATGAGAGTGCCACGGTGGTTATACTTTAGAAAGATGAACAAGTAGAAACAAAGGCTGCTGCCTTACACGGGTAATAAACTGAATTCCAGTGGCAGCTGGCTTTACCGCAAATGACGGCTCACTTTATCACAGTGCTGGGCTGAGGCCGACATTAACGTCACTCTGCGTTCTTGGCTAACTTAGCGTTAGCTGCTGTTTGTGCAGGTGCTTGCCAAGAGCCAAATTTGTGTTCCAGTGTCCTGGTGCAGTCTCCACTTTACCATGGCACTCTCATCCTTTTGTGCAATAAAAATAAAAGTAATGTTCATATCCACGCTGTAGACTGGGCCGCTATTTTCCTTCTCCGACACTGAAATCAGCCAATTGTAGCGAGAGTGCAAGAACTGATGTGCGGGATCGACATGCAGACAGACTAACGATTCCAAGGAATAGGACTACAGTTTCCAGTAGTCCAATTCCGAAATACCTGAAAAATACCTGGGGGAAAAAAATATATTTTAAATATAACCTTACAGTTTATCATTTATGAATATGAAATTTAAGTGGTAGGGTCTCCCATGGCAAATTGGTCCTGGGTGAGAGACCAGACAAAGAGCGATTCAGAAGACCCCTATGAGAGATCCAGCAAGGGAACAGTTTACCCTGCCTGGGATAAGGTTACCTGGGCCCCGCCCTGGAGCCAGGCCCATGGAGGGTGCCCAAGGGTGAGCGTCTGGTGGCCGGGCCTTAGTCCATGGGGCCCGGCCGGGCACTGCCCAAAAAAGGGACATGGGCCCATCCTTCTGCAGGCCCACCACCAGCAGGAGGCGCCGTAGGGGTCAGGTGCTTTGTGAGTTGGGCGGTGGCCAGGAGTGGAGACCCTGGCGGACCGATCCCCGGCTACCAAGACTAGCAAATGGTACATGGAATGTCACCTGTCTGGTGGGGAAGGAGCCTGAGTTAGTGCGTGAGGTCGAGAGGTACCGGCTAGATATAGTCGGACTCACCTCAATGCACGGCTTGGGCTCTAGAACCAGGCTCCTAGAGAGGGGCTGGACTCTTGCCCCTGGTGAGAGGCGGCGGGCTAGGGTGGGTATCTTGGAATCCCCTCGGCTTGCTGCCTGTATGTTGGGGTTTCTCCCAGTGGACGAGAGGGTTTGCTCCCTGCGCCTTTGGGTCGGGGAGCGGGTCCTGACCGTCATCTGCGCTTATGCGCCGAGTGGCGGTTCAGAGTACCCCGCCTTCTTGGAGTCCCTGGGTGGGGTACTGGAAGGTGCTTCGCCTGGGGACTCTATTGTCTTATTGGGAAACTTCAATGCTCACGTGGGCAATGACAGCGAGACCTGGAGGAGCGTGATTGAGAGGAATGGCCTCCCAGATCTGAACCCGAGTGGTGCTTTGTTATTGGACTTCTGTGCAAATCACAGTTTGGCCATAACAAACACCATGTTCGAACACAAGAGTGTCCATAAGTGCACGTGGCACCAGGACACTCTAGGCCGCAGGTCGATGATCGATTTTGTAATATCATCAGACCTAAGGC
>VURO01010237.1:3014-14189 GCA_015108175.1 Pelvicachromis taeniatus
TTCTTATTTCTCTCTCTCTCTCTCTCTATATATATATATATATATATATATATATATATATATATATATATATATATATATATATATTTCAATTCCCACCTGGGACGTCTGTATCCAGTAAGGGTCCTGAGGCTAGACCCCTCATGCTAAGTGAGCCTACCGCAGACATGAGCAAGAGAGATAAATATGTCGTCCAGATCAACAAGGTCCGTGTCAGGTGTTGAGGAACCAGGACACCCTGATGAGAAGTGGGCTACTGGAACAAGAATGTAGCCGTGGGCAAGACGAAAATAGGGAGTTGTTGGAATGTTACTACGCAAGTAACCCTGGCGGAAGGGGTTACATGAATAGGATAAGGGACCTATGGAGACTTCGATACCCAGCATCCACATGAGCCAGGGCGACAAGTCAGGGGGGAGATATATCATCACTCCCACCCGTGATTGGGTACCAAGTCCAAAGTGCGATAGAAGAAGGATTGTTGAGATCAGCGCCACAGGATGAGACAATATCCACGAATACATCAGGAAGATGGCCCCAACTGACCGCATGCTCAGTGAATACCTCAGGCAGCAGAAACCCAAGAAAGAGAATGAAGGGGAGGAGCCATCACGGAAGGACAGGCCCCTGTGGCATGTATCACTGGGAGATAGAGGAGGTGGCTGACATCCATAAATCCTACCAGTTGGTTAAGCTGGACTGAAAGACAGCACAGAGGCACTAATCATGGCAGCACAGGAGCAAGCTCTGAGCACAAGATCCCTAAAGGCTGGGGTCTACCACACCAGGCAAGACCCCAGTCTTTTTTTGTTAGTTAAGCAGAAGACTGTTTGACCATATACATACATACTACAATTATATTATAATTTTAACTCAAGCTTTAAGTGACGAAAAAAATTTGATCAAAAAAGTCATAAAATGTTACAAAAATTACCTTTAAAAAGTGTTTAGTAGATTTTGTATCTTTTCTAGAGCTTTTAAATGGCCTTTACTTTGATTAAACTGTTCCCTTAGATTTAGAAGGAGAACAGGGCACGACGTGTTTGATGACTTCTTCTATCTGACTGAAAAAGTATTTTCTTGCGTGTTGCACATCAGTCTTTCCGGTATTAAAAAGACATCTTGAAACCAAGACATTAATGCATGAAATATTTAAATTTAATCGTGTACATCAAATAACAATACAGGACAGTGCATAGTTTATACTTTACACTTACATAGTGAGGAAAAATGACACACTGCTGCAAATTGCAGGGTTACTGAACAGCAACAATGCCATCCAGTGTTCACTAAGATAATTACCAGTTTTTTTTTTTTTTTTTAAGTTATCACTTAATATGACAGGGCATGATGACGGCATGAATATGTAGTTGGAACACAAAATAAACAGCAGACAGTTTTCTCTTAAGCATGCAGATATTTATTTTATAGAGGTTAGTGTGGGACTGGTAATAAAAATTAAATTAGATGAACAGTGCAAAGCAGTATTAAGATTCAGCTCAAACCATGATAAATATAAACTGTTGTCAGCAAAGCCTAGGAATGAAACACGTGCATTGGTTCTATAACCAAACTGCAGAAGAATTATGCTTTTTTGTCTAAGTAAAACATGTTTAATTAAAATGCAAATGTAAAATATCTGTGTGATATTTGCCATGACAGATGGAATAACCCCCTTTTTGACTCTAAGTTAAATGAATGTATTCACCCAGCATCAGTAATTGTGAAACTTTTTGACATACATCTATCTTATAATACTCTATTACGCTAATGCTCCATAAGAATAACTGATCTGCCATTATATAGAAGTATCCATCACGGATGGAGACTTAAAGGAAGCAGAAAATCTGTTGAAGTGGAATAAACTAACACCACAGCATCAGAGATTAAGCAATGATTACAAATCTAAGAGCTCCTTTTGTTTTTTGTTTTTTATAAGTAACCCGTGACAACAGCAGACCGCTGCCAGAGAGCAGTTATCAGTTCATAAAGCTACGGACATCAATTCAGACTCACCAGCTTTTACCCAAAACTCAGTCTGTTGCTTTTTCTCCCTCCTAGCAATAACTTGCTTCACATTCAAAAGGTTTCACTCTGTGGGAGCGGCTGTGTACAACAAATATGTTCAGATGTTGAGAAGTTTCACAGTGGATTTATCTTGTTTACCCCCAACACTCAAGTCCTTATCCAATATTTCATCTGAAACCCTCTTGCCTGAAGCCAGTGTAAAGTCTGTTCCTTTTAGCCAAATCAGATTTTCTTAGACAGTCAGTGTGTTTGGACCTGCTCCACCAGACTTGCTCATACAGCTGTTATGAGAAGTCTGGACCTAAAAGCAACATGTCCGTCCTATCCACTTGTCCAAAGAAGGACATGTTTTTCACTAGTACAGTATAAAATAAGAAGTGGGATTTTTAGGTCCAACCCCTTAAAGGTTGTTTTTTTAAAGGTTGCTTTGTAGGAAGTTGTTTTTTTTTTTATGTTATTATCAAATACCAAAAAATGTTTTTTTAATTTCATGCTTATGCAATTCTTGGTGTTGTACATGTGCATGCTACCCATTCATTATAGTACCACATATTCATTGTGAATACCTTTATTCAATTTCCCAACACGGCCCATCAGTCATGTCTGATTTAACAATAATGTGAATAATGTTCGTGAGAATTTACAATGCTGATGACGGCTGACGGGATTGCAGTGACGTCTGAATGTGGTTATGTACTGTACATATTTCTTCTGTCTGCCCTGTCAGTCACAACATTGATCCCAAAGACTTTCTCCAAATGTCTGTAGAACATCAAAGCAGCCCTATGGTGAGTAACACCAGCTGTGGTTATAGAGAGCTGACATTACTTTACTGCCTGGTTTTATCACACCCATCAAAATGTGAGCACGGAGATATCAGTGCCCTCAGAAACACATAAATCACAAAGAAACTGTACTGTCACATTGGCACCTCCTTTGGAAATGAGTGTGGTTGATGAGAAGGCATTACTGTTGGTTTGAAACGGGGCTGATTTTAGCCAGTTATCAGGATGGACTTGGAAAAATAATAGGTGAGCAACTTGGAAGGTATGTGTTACCTTAGCCCAGAGAAAAGGGCCAATTCCTCAAGGTACAACTTTGCACAATGCACAAAAAATGCAAGTTAAACCAATATGAATAACACAATAATTCCCCCCATGCATTTCATTGTGTGATTTTTCATAAGCAGTGTGTGAGCAGTCTGAGGCATCAGATTTAATTCAGTGCGGCAGATGGGTTCGGCTTCAGGGATCTTATGTTTCTTGACCGTAATGGGAAGTAGTGAGCAGTGAGCAACTTTGGAAACAGAGTGTATGGTTCATACCCAATCAGTTATAATGGTAATGGCATTTCCTTTCCTGTTTTCTCTCCCTTTTTTAAACTTTTGATTGGGTGGGAAAGACACACAATGAGCCCCTGTCCATAGCTCTGTCCAAAGCTGTCGCCAGCCTAGGTTTGAAACAGGAAATGAACAATGCTTTGTATGGACACTGAGGTGCTCCAGTCTTTTTTAGTTTAATATAGTCTTTATACATGATTTCTTTTGCTTTGGTCATATTATGACATATATTATGACAAGAGTTGAGGGAAACAGCATTGTGAAAGAAGGTTTTCTCACAGGGATATTTTTATGGTAGGTCAGTCTTCACAAAAAAAAAAAAAAAGAAACTGTTTGAAAGATCAAAATTTTAATATATAATAAAAATTTTAAGGATGGGCTCCTGGTTTACAGTTGACATTTCAGTTTTAGTTCTGGCCATCAACTTTTGATACACATCAAAGATGATTAAAAACCCCCAGAAAAAAAAAAAACATAACTGAAAACATCTTAATTGAACCAAAGGAAAATAAAACTATTAGTGCTTTAAAGATTACAACCATTTCTAATAATAAATAATAAGACAGAATAGTTAATATAGTAGTGAGGTAAGAGGTCATAAAATCCAAGCTCTGGTGTTGTTATTACAGATAGTAGTTGGATAAGAACAGAACTTTACAGGATTGAGACTCAGCTTTAATTGCTTTAGTAATGCTACTGTAAATACAGTTATTCATCAGCAAGATCTAGAGATAATGTATAGCAATTTATAGCAGACCAAACCTTCTGCCCATGACAATGATAAACAGGATTATGCTTTTTGTTGTCTAAGTAAAATGTAGAGGCTGTTCTTTCAAGATGCATTTTGTTTATGTTAGATATTTTACATTTACCTTATATTCACTGACAGAATATCTATTCATACAGAATCACTGGTCCTTTCATACCATGCTATCATTCCTAAAGAGTATAAGCAAATTCGTAATATAGTGGATAAAGTGAGTCATCTGTAATGACATAATTTGTCATTGTACATTAAAGACTTTTAGAAATAATGTGTTTTCTACTCAAATCTATTGCTCTGGTTAATAGTAGATATAATTGAGTGTAAGAATGTTGGAAGGCCAATAAGGCCTTGGCCTCTATGTACTTTGCAACTTTGCAGAACTTTTGTCACTTTTACATGTCTCAAAAGTTGTTTGTGCTCTTCATTCCAACTTATTCTAATTTCTTATAATAATTTCTTAAAACATAAAGGTAAGCTATGGTAGCCCAAGATTTATAAGACAGCTAATGTCAAAAGTTTACTCTTATATATTACCTATCAAAAGATGAATGTCCCAACTTAAATCTTTTGTCACAGTGATATATGAGCTTCAGTAATAAGAGCTTTGGGAAGGTCAGAACTTGATTTCCTTCTGTGAGCCATCTGTGCCGATCCTATGCAGATACAACCAATGTTGATAGCCACATCTGTGTGTAGCTGCTGCTGTGGCTTAAAAGATAATTTAATCTTTTTGACAGGTGGGTGAATCGTTGCATGTGAAACTTGTGTAAAACAAAGGGAAGCAAGTTTAGTACGTGTCACATGGTACTACTGTTCTTTGCAGTGCCGGGAGAAAGTAAACTGTTCTTTGACTGTAAATCCATGCTGGGATCCTGGCATTGTATCAGCTCCCCAATAATGGTAATAATGTTTGAAATGGTCGTTGTATGAATGTTTATGCTCGGTTTGATCTTTGTGTATTTTCTGCTCCTCCACAGATACTCAGCAGGCTAAACTCAGATTCCTTTGGCTTGGGTTCAATCAAGATTTTTCCTTCAGAATTTTCCTATTCCTCTTGACATATGGCATTATGATATTGACAGATGTGTGTGATATGGAAAGACGCGAGAAAGCTTTCAGCAGGGGTGACGCATGTTCCAAGCCACAGCTGCAAGTTTGAAAAGAACCTGATGTCACACCGTCATTCAATTCAAGTGAACATAGTAAACTGTCAATCTGCTCTGCACTTTTAATCAAAAAATTAAACCCTACAAAGTGATAATTTATGAGCGGATCTACCAAGATTCAGGCAATAAAAGTATTACTAACACCACTGTCATTACATGATTTCATAATTATAATATAGAAAAACTGAATTTAAATTCATCTGACTTAATTTAACGCTTTTGGGATACAAGTACATAAAAAGTAGGTTATTCAAAGTCCTTCTGTATTTAAACATGCAATCAACACAAAGCACAAGCACTATGTAAACCTACACATATCTGTGAAAAATACCACAAGAATCCTAACATAACAAACTTATCCAAAAACATGCAAAATGTTTCAATGGTCCTAAGGCATTTTTTCAACGACTTTGCACATTTCTTAAATACATTTAATACAATACAAGCATGTGGTTGGTTCCCCAGCTGTGTAGCTATTGAAACTTTGACACATCTCAATTTTTCAGGTCTTTATTGGTATACCTCAGTATCACATATAATGATTCAAAGTGCTTCACAGGCTCAAAACAAACAAAGTCTTAAAAACCATATGCCTTTCAGTCATATCTGCTGTCTTAAACTTAAACAAACAACAGAACAGACGTTTATGTTGCTATCCACCTCTTTAAGTCACCATAAAATGTTTGCATTTAGCAAATATGATGAATTTCCCAATTTAGACTGTAATGGGTGAGTAGTACGTATGGCTTATTTGCTTGTCACTTGATGACTTGGGTCAGAAGTTTGTATTCCAGTCTTATATTCAGTGGAAATATTCTGGATAACAGTTTATTACTAGTGACTGAATTATTGAATGAGCTTTCTTGTTAGGCCCTTCATGAAATGGGAATTGACCAGCAGAGGGAGCCGAGATCCAAGAATTACCATACTTCAAATGCTTTGGCGTCTGCGACTTCCCAACAAAGAAATAAAACAATTCTCTTTTGGTGCGCACTGCAGTCGTGAAAAATCTATTAGTGGTCTTAACAAGATAAAACCTGCATTTAGATGTATTGTAACTCCATCCTTTATAGCATCGCTTTTTATTCTCTGCTGTTGAATATTGATTCACGGCTTCAACAATGAAAGGTGAACAGAGGCAGGGGCAGTCAGGGCACAGCTGACACACACATGAGGATGGAGGAGAGGTGAAAATGAACTGAGACGTGGGTGAATAAAACATGTCTCTGAGGACTTTGCCTTGTTTCACTCCTCTGTGGGCTCCAAGAGAACTGTGAGCCTCCCTGATGGTAAATCCTCTCTGTAATAAGAGGGCAAATACATTTAGTCCCCTGGGCAAACACACACACAGTGTTAGACATGTACGTGCAACGTATTCACAGGCCGAGACACATCACTCGCAATATGTTGTACAGCTGTCCTTTTAGCACGGTTAACCTTCACTTTTTGAAAGTAGCGTTATCTTTTGCAGCACAGCCTCTTATTAATCAAACTAATTGCAAGTGAAAACGTGTTATCGGTTCAGGGGCTAAATACACAGGACATTTGTCTGACCTTGTAAAAAAAAAAAAAGAAGAAGCAGACAATCTATTAAGACCTATCAACATGATGCTGTCGTGGTCCACTCCATTCTATGTAATAAGTAATACGATCTTGACTCCATGCTTTTTTCTACATTGTCATCAAACTCTGCAGAAAGTGATTAGATTTCTCCCTGAGCTACATAATGTTATTTACTCTATTGGATAACGGTGTGTGGGAAATAGTTGTGTGGTCTACTGCAGAAGCAGTAAGTGCGTTCAGCACAATTTCTGCTATCATAATCAAAAGTGGAAAGTTGAGTCTAATCTACAAGATAGACTGAAGTGCATTTCTGACATTAAGATAAACTGTAAAACTGTGACCATGTGTGTATATAAAGACTGCAAACAATGCCAAATTTAGATCTTTTTAAGAAACATAACAAATTATTCTTTTGATTGTAACATTTAGATGGTTTAAACTTACTTACAGTATCATTTTAAGATAAGTTTCAGTTCTACCACCTATCATTAAGTTGTAGTTCAAGATAAATGAAAACTATTTAAACTGTCAAAAAAAAAACCTTTTAGCTCACTTAGAAAAAATGCAAAACACATTTCCTCCAAAAAAAAAAAAAGACTGATAAAGCACAGGAACTAAAGTTTGGGATTTCAGAGATTTCTTCTCTTGCACTGGGAACAGACAACATCTGGCTCTACAGCATCTGACATAACTGTTATAGTATAACTGATAAAACATAAGCATATAAATGAACAGTTTACATGGAAGTCTTGAAAGCAGTGGTTTTGCACTCAGACAATGGGGGTGTATGGAGAACACCCATTCACTGAGGCAAAATAAATATAAAACAAGCTGACACTCACTGACTTGTTGCCACTAAAATTCGGTTTGGATTTTTAAAAAAATGCTAATTATTGATGTCTTTCTAACACCGGGGGATGTAAAGTTTTGTTTAGTTTAGATTATGTTTTAATTAATTATTTTGTTTAGGTTTGTGATTGTGGGCACGGCAGTGCGAGGCAGGGAAGTATTGTCAGCGATCACCACAAAATAATGAAGAAACCATTTAAATATCTGAAATCTGCACATTAATTTAAGAGCGATGCATTAGCAACAGCTTCAAATCTCCAAGCAAAAGTTGATTGCTATGATTATAATTTCACATTTTTTCATATTTCAGTGAAATAAGTACTACAGCTCCAGGAAGAAAGTTGAGCAGCCAACGCTCATAAGCGTGTCTGGGTTATGGATTACAGTGGTTTCACCCCAGTTCAGAACTCACCTCCGGGACTTCATAAAGCTCCTGACTCCTGGCCAGACTCTCATTAGGCCCACACAGCCCTTTGCCCTCTATCCGACAGCACTTGGCAAGTGCTGTAGTAAATGGGAGCGAGTCGAATATCTACATTTGTGAAGCCAAACCATATACATCACAGCTCAGTGACGAGGACATAAACACATGCATTAAGACCCAGTCCTATGCGTGAGATGATTTACAGCAGCGAGGACAGTCTCTCTCTAAAACACCAGAGTTAGGATGCATAATCTCCTTAAATTCTGCCAATTATTTATTTATCACCACTTCCTGTTAAGACAACTGACACTCCAGAGAGCGTAAGATGTGTTCAATACAGTAAAAAGAGAGCGTAAGAGTAAAGGACTATGTACTTTATGGTTATTTTTTTAATTACAGCAAATGTTTCTTTCACAGTATAAGTGTACTATAATAGTTTGTCATGCCAGTCCTTCTTTTTCAATTAAATCCACAACGTTTAAATATGTGACCACCATTTAACTAAAAATCTGAAGCAAGTCAAGTTTTTGTTCAAGCATTTTGTGAATCCGAATCACTTACCACTGCAAAAGTAAATACCACAGTATAGTACGGTGATCTGTTACATTGCACAGCACTATTGCATTTTATGCCAAATGAATTAATCTCTATAGATTCTGATATAATATCCTTTTAATTTCCTCAATTTATTTGAATTCATGCCTAAACTATTTCTCCTCCATGCTTATCAAAACGGACGTTGGTGAAGAAGCAATGTCATTTACTTTCACTTTTCATGAGGCATTCCATTTTTCACTGTCTGTGAACAGCCTCTTGTGTCGGTTTAAATGGAGTGTATTTAGAGGAGATACTGGGCTTCACCCTGAAAATGACTGCTGACACTTTACAGACATTCACTAAACTCTGTGCTGGGAATGGAAGTGGGAAAAAAAAAGGGCCTAATAATGAATAAATTTTCCCTCATCCACGTAGCCAAGATATTCTATTTACAACCCATTTCTTTGGGTCTTTATATCCAGTTAATGAGATTTCAAATAAATGTAAAGTGAACTGCATTTAAATTGCTATTCAGTCTGGAAGCATGGCACTGGAAAGGGGAAGGATTCTGCCAGATGACAGAAGAGCTATTACCAGATGGCTCTGTTCGGTGAACAGAGCAGGTCCAGGAAAAGCAATAAATGGTAGGCACTGGTGAGGATTGTTTGTGGGCTTGAGACTTTTAATCTAGTGAAGGTGTCAAGAGTGAAAGAAAATAAATAGAGAAGTGAAAAGATGTTGATAGTAAGCAAATGAAGAACTGTTGTTGAGATGTAGTAACTGAGTGTTTTAATTAATCTGTTGCATAAAATTACATCAGCTTATTTTTGTCGTCACACATTAATAATGGAGTTCCATGGGGTTCCGCTTTAGGACCAATTGTGTTTACATTACACATGCATCCTTTAGGTAAAAGGCATACAATACATTTTAATTACTATGCCGATGACACCCAACTTTATCTATCCATGAAGCCACACCAGTTAGTTGCAGGAATGTCTTATAGATTCAAATTTTCTGCTTCAAAATTCAGATAAAACTGAGGTTATTGTACTCGGTCCTAAAAATGCATTTTCTAGCCAGATGCTCTGAATGGGATTACATGAGATGGGAGATGAGATGTCCCCACGAGGATATACATACACACGTGTGTGTGTGTGTGTGTGTGTGTGTGTGTGTGAAAATTTTCTTGATGCATGTATTACAGGCAAGGATATGCCCAAAAGTTTAATTCTCCTACACGTTTTTACATGGAAAATTGTTTTATCACTCATCCAAGTGATGTTTTTCTCACCGAAAACCATGAGTGTTAGTTCCATAACCTATTACAGATCATCAACAGGATCCTACAAAACTTTATAGTACTCATGCTACTTTACCAAACCTTTGACAGCTAGGTGTGCAGTTCCTGCTTTAAATGCATTCATTCATTAGATTCAGATATCTGAGCAATCAAATGTGTACACTCACGTGTTAAAATAAATCAACTTTAATCAATAATGTGATCTCCAGTCTTAGCAGGGGGCAGTAATATAAGGAATGAGAGAACTGACAGCTATTATTTTAGTAACCTTGTATCAGTTCTTTTGACTCTAAGTGTCAGAAAGTAACATCTGGACTGATGTGTTTACAGACATAATTTTAATCACAAGTTTAAAGGTTGTGGGTTGCAGCCATTGCTCTAACACTCTGTATTAATGTAACAGGTCTCAGTGCTGATTCTTGCATTTTAGACACATTAGAGCACATTAGACAAAAATCGGTAGCTAGCTTGTACTGTTGGGATGTAATATTTTCATAAACTAAGATCATCTTTAAAGAGTGGGGCTACATGTGGCAATGCTAGCATTAGCCATGCTGGCACTTTACCTTCAACAGGTGGTCAGGCTGGCCACAGGCACACACTCAGAGGTTCAGTTCACCATTTCACTGCAGAGCCTCTTCAATCTTCATACATCCGTGTTGGGCACAGGGCAGATACCGAAGCCGAATGACCTTTGTACAAGCACACACACACACTTCTTAGCAGTGCAAAGCTATTAGCACAAACAGCAATCTTGATGCATGCTCAATCATCCAGGTAAGTAAATCCCAAAAAGTTGATCTGAAGGTAGCGTTTTCAGTGGGAGAAACGTTTCGTCACTCATCCAAGTGACTTCTTCAGTCTCAGCTGACTGCAGGTTTCCCCAATCTTATAAACCGTACTTTTGTATAATGTGGTAGTTGGCTACAATCACAGCATCGTAAGATGGTGAAAGATGTACCCTTACGCCCCCTCCTCCATTCAGAGATGGTCTTTCCTTTTTCACGTAAATGGCCTCCTTGACTCCCCGCTCAAACCAGCGTTCCTCCCTGTCCAGGATGTGCACATCCTCATCATTGAAAGAGTGTCCACTGGCCTGTCCATGAAACTTAAGGATCCCAGACATTTTGACAAACTAAAAATACGTTAATGCATTCAGGAATAACATCTGGCATGTTTTGTTTTTTTCCATTTAAATGT
>VURO01010238.1:2652-14821 GCA_015108175.1 Pelvicachromis taeniatus
TACCCCCCAAACCCCCCCCCCCCTTTTTTTTTCTTCTTTTTTGCACAATCAGGCCCTTGATAAACAAGTTTGCGCCGCTTCCCCCAGAAAATAAATCAAAAATTCAATTAGTGCCTCAGACAGATGCCAGTCAGAGACGCCTTATCGGTTGCTTATTTGTGATAAGTTGCTGGGGACTCTTACAGCAACAAGAGAGAAAACGTGTGTGTCAGGGTTTCACATGATCATGCATATAGTTTTCAGTGCCGACACAAACCCGTCCGTGATACACGCATGAAAATAAGAAAAAGAAAAAGAAAGAGCTGATGCAAAAAAAAAAAAAAAAAAAAAACAACTGATAAATATAAACTGGCGTAGCTCAGAAAATGCAATTTCTGTTACTCCGTTACCAGAAGAGGGAAAAAAAACACTGACTTCGAAACGCCGCCGAGGAAAACAGAAACGCAGCGGCTTCTCCGGACCATAAATGAAACTCCGGGAGAGTACAGGGACAGTTCAGGCTTACTAAAGGCGTCGGAAATGTTGTTTTCAAGTGATTATCGCTGCTCTTCCCGTGGCTAAATAAGCTCTCTCTTGTGGCAAACTTAAAGCATCTGTCTCCTAATGAGCAAAGTAAGCACAGCTGCAACAGCATCGCCAAAGTCTCCAACTAGTAAACGAGCCACTTACCTTCGTCCTTCCACCTTGAAAATACACACGTCGCAGTGTTTCTGAGATACTGTCGCAGAGAACAAGCTGTAAAGTCTCGAGAATGACGAAGGGAAAAAAACGGGGGGTTGTTAGTTTTAGCTAGTTGTTTCTGAAATGGTTAGTATTCCCAGAGCGCCAGCGTAGCGAAAAGACGCCCCTCACTGTTGTGACAGGACTGAAGCTGGTTAGACTGAAATCACAACACCTCGGCTGCAGCTCAGGCCACGCCCCCCGCAGTGCTGTTTGACAGGGGTTCAAACCAATCAACGAGTGAAGTTTGGATGAGGTTGCCTTCGATTGGCCAATGGAGCGGGCTTTTGTGCTACGCGCCGCCCCTGCAATGCTCACTTTTCTCCCAGATGTTGAATGCCTCAGCACCAGGGGCCTCATAAAGCTTAGCCAGCCAATCATAGCGCGGGACAGGGGATTTAAACACACAGATAATTTAACTTTATGGGAGGAGTTGAACCTATTTAAACCAATGTGAAAGTACTTTAGCCGCACTATTATCTTGCACATTAGCCTGCATTAGTGGGAATTATAAAATGTTCGTTAGATAATTATTTTTCTTAATTCAGGTGTTATTATTTTACAAGTTATAATAACGCATCTCATAACAGAAACATAATTTAGTATAGTCATGCTAGTGGATCCCACTAATCTCAAGTGTTTGTGCAGAATATACATTATTGAGTGAATATTGTTAGTGTAATTACAGTAATTATCAGTACTGCATATTATACATGAAATGTTAGAAATATTAAATGTCTGAAAGCTATGAAAATACTCTTCTGAGCACCCTACAGAACTCTTTATACTGTGCCTTATTTTGCCCCCCTAACACTCCTAAACCTCAAGACATTCAGCTTAAACGACTATAAAGTAGAGGATAAAGTAAATTGTAGACACTGGAACAAAATCTTGCTTGCTTGACAAAAGACTTCCATTCAGATCCTTTTGGTTTGTGTTCCACTATATAATATTTAGTTCACTCCAAATACTGTAATTCCATACGTAACACATTCACATTTCCATAGACGATGCTACTCTATAAAGACAAACTGAAACTTGCGCATGTATTGTCTGTGCCATACCGAGGAAAATAGCTGAGTATAATCTGAAGAAGAAAGCAAAATGTATCCACAAAAGTTAATCAGCTGTGATGCTGATGTGCCGTGCATTGCAAGAAACACTAATAAGACACCTGTGTGGAAACGACAGCGCTGAGGAATTTGGTTTGACTGCGTGTTTGTTTGATGATAATCTAATAGATGGCCATGGACTCTGCGTCTCATTCATCTCTAGCCTTCATCTACTGCATTACCATTTCAGTCAGTCTTTCTAGTCAAAATGCTCATGAGTTACACACAGGACAATAGTTCAAGTGGCCTCTGTGCTATGATACTAACTGCTCTGGTAGTCGGATAAATGAGGGGCCCTTCTCTTAGGTCCTACTTGTCTATTAGATCTCTCTTTGGCCTCGAGTCGCAGAAAAAAAAAAATGGATGTGCCTTGGGTTAGCTGTGACTCAACACCAGTAGATTTACTCCAGACATTTCTTTTGGCAGTGCAATGCTGCCTGTTGTGTTGAAGGGCTTTTGAGGAGAGGGAGAGGACACAAGCTCAGAGGGCCGTGATTTACATGGATTTGGTAAATCTTTGGCAACTTTCAATTCACCACAACATTTGCTGTGGTTTTGGCAGTAGAAGGGCTTAAGAGATTGGCAAACAGTTTTTCTTATTTTATTGTTTTGCTTAAAAAAAGCAGGTCAGTAGTTAGAGCCTTAATGCAAATAACTTTGTAGCCTAGAGATGTGGTGGTTTCTCAATAAAGACAATTTCATGTGTAGAGGACATGCAAGGCCACTCTGACAAAATAATTGCCGGGCTGACAATAACCATAGTTCAGCATTTCAGGGTACGCATCTGTTTAATTTGATAATAATTATTTGATAATAATACATCTCTCACTCTGTCAATCCAGCCGTTATTTTTGCAATGACATTTTAAAATTCGGGGCAGATCACTTTCATTCTGTGAGTCTCTGAATACAATGAGGATTGAACTCCTTGACTTTTTGCCTTCTTATCTCACGAAAACACACAGCAAATACAACAAAGGTGTTGAGAGATGTAAACGCAGTAACTGGTAGGGAAAGGGGAGCAGTGGTGTCAGCTGTCATCGTCGTCATCATTCAAACTGATGCTCATTTGTTTACACAGAAACAAGGATGTTGATACAATAAACTGATATGAGCGCACTTATGGCACAGCAGAAGTAGGTCTTAATTATTTTTCTTGCTAAAATTTCCTCAAACCCACTCAAACAAATTTGGAAATTTGTCTGTGTGTTTAGATCAGACGAGTGGAATATATACGGTATTATACAATTGTTGTAGCTATTTAAAAGGTTCAAAGTTTAATCTCACTATTTGGTTCGTTTTTAAGTTCATTCTGCACCATTTAACGAGAATCATAAAGAATTATTTCCAAGAAGCACTGCAACAGATTGCATGGAGCCCCCGTAGCCCCTATCACGGCCTCATCAAGTGATTTTGGGATTACAAAAACAAGACAGATGCAACTCAGCATAGATACCCAGATCAACTGAGGAAGGATAGCCAAGATTTTTGTAACAGCCAACTTGAAAAAAGGTGCACAAGAATACAAACAAATTCATTCATACACCGATCAGCCAAACATTGGTAGTGCCTCTTTTATTGCCAAAACCCCTGACCTGCCGAGGCATGAAGTCTAAGTTGCGAGGTGGGACCTCTATGGGCCAGACTTGTTTGTCCAGTACATCCCACAGATGCTTGATTGGACTGAGATCTGGAGAATTTTGAGGATAAATTCATTGCTGTGATCCTCAAACCATTCTCGAACCACTTTTGTTTTGTGGCAGGCCACATTGTCCTGCTGAAAGAATCCACAGCCAGGGAATGCCGTTTACATGAAAAGGTGTACATGGTCTGCAACAATGCTTATGTAGGCAGTACACGTCAAAGTACAATCTACATGGATGGCAGGACCCATTGTTTTCCAGCAGAATGTGGTTCACAGCATCACACAGTCTCTGCTGGTTTGCCTTGTTCCAATAATGTATCCTGGTGCCTAACGTTTCGCAGGTAAGCAACCCACACAAACATCCATGTGATGCAAAAGGAAACGTGAATCATCAGATCTGGCTAAGCAGTGCCATATGTAATAAACTGTGATGTTTTGGTATTCTGACACCTTTCTAACATGAACTTTTTTTTGTCAATTTGACAAAAGCTATAGTGGCTTGTCTTTTGGATCAGATCACACGGGCCAGCCTTCAGTCGTCGAGCCCCATGTGCATCATTGAACCTTGGCTGTGGGTGATCCTGTGGTTGGTTCCCTACTGTTTCTTCCTTAGATACTGACCACTGGAAAAACCCCACTAAAGCTGCAGTTTTGGAGATGCTCTGACCCAGAAATCTAACCATCACAGTTTGACCCTTCTCAAACGCACTCAAATCCTTATGCTTGCCCATTTTTTCGGCTTCTAACACATCAACTTTGAGGACAAATGTTCTCTTTTTCCCTGCCAGTGGTATTCAGCACACTAGCAGGTGCCACGATGAAGAGATAAACAGTGTTATTCACTTCACTTGTCACTGGTCATAGTGCTACCATATATATTACTACGCTGTATAACATTTGTTCAACTAAGTGCATTTCTTTCATGTTAAATTGTATATTTATTAATATAAAGTTGCAATATATTGTTGATATTCACTTGGTCCATTTCAGTGAAAGGCTTGCATCAATACTGCAATAACCCAACTCACAGAGCCAGTAATCTAAATACCAAACAAGTTAATGCATACAAAATACTCCTGTGACCGCAAGAGTGTCTCCAGAATTGCCCCTGCAACTTATACTGGCAATCATGCAGTATATCAACAAATGCCCTGCACTGAAAGAGAATCATGTAAACACAATGGGTAAATTCAAACAACCTGTTTCGGAGTCGGCTGGAACAACTCGAGGACTCGTGTCACCTTAGAGCCAATTATAAAAAACACACACAAGCAATATATTCCATGTTTGGTCCCATGGGTCTCTTTGAGCAAGCTAAAGCAATGAAAGCGGAAGAACACAAGAGAAGAAGTGTGGGCTATGAATCCAGCATAATGATGACAGTGCTCCACAAGGCTTTAGTGTCTCGTCCTCTCACAGGACGGCAAAGACTGCCTGTACACCACAGATCCCCTGTGTTTACACAGAAGCTGGACCTATCCCTGCCTGTCAATAATCATTAATATAATGTAAATATATTCATACTATACCGCTGCTATAAACTTGGATTGATAGTATGTGGCAAAGGACTAATGTAATGCACAATTTATCCTTTTAAACTCTAGGGGAATACGAGTGGAATTTCTTCATGTATTCTGTGGTAATGCTACTGTCTGACTTTAAACTGTGGCCAAGAAAATAACGCTATATAATTTATGTGGCAACTTTAGAAGGTGGTGTTGAGATTATTGTCTAGGACAATGGTAATATTTTTGAAATAAAATATGCATTGCATAGTACAAGTGTTTTTTTTTGTTTGTTTTTGGCCCATTCTTCTTTACAATGTTATTTTAGCTCATTGAGATTTGTGGGTATTTGATTATGCCCAGCTCTTTTGAGGTTATTTCATCCAGGTTGAAGTTTGGGCTTTAACTGCACCATTGCTACACCTTCTTTTCTTTTTTAACTATTCTGCTGTAATTTTGCCAGTATGGGATCATTTTGGGATAATTATCCTGTAGCATGACACATTTGTGACCATGCTTAGCTGTCAGATGGATGACCACACATTTGACTCTAGAACACTCTGGCATACTGAGGAGTTGAATGATTGCAAGGTGCCTTTTGGCAAACCAGCCTAAGTTATGCCCCCTCCACCCCCATGCTTGATACTTGTTGTGATGTGTTTGTGATGATATGTTATGATTGGTTTTTAACAAACATGGTATTGTGCATCATGGTCAAACAGTTCCATTTTGCTCTTGTCTGTCCAAATGACATTTTTCCAGAAGTCTTGTAGTTTGTTCAGACGCAACTTTGCAAATAGAAGCAATGCTGCAATTGTCTTTTTTTAGGGCTTTCTCCTGGCAATTGTTTGAAACAAGGCATGCTTGTTCACTCTTCTATTTCTTCTTGGAGTCTGTTCTTCTAGTACTATGAACTTTAACAGTTAACATCCTACCTGAGGCTGAGATGTAGACTTTTAGACTGCCTTGGTTTCACTCCTGTAAAGACTGTCAGCTGAGCTGAATGTTTTCCACTTGTGAATAATCTTTTCTCACTGTAGACGAATGTGTTTCAAATTGTTTGGAAGTTATAACCCATCCCAAACTGAAGAGCAGCAAAAATTGCCTCCCTAAGATCATTGCTGAGGTCTTTCCTCCTCAGCATTGTGCTATCACAAACCTGGATGCTCAATACAAGCTAAAGCCTTTACAGAGGTAGTGGTACTTGCTGATGATCAATTAATCAAGCATTTAGTTTTTCACAAACTGCTCCTGCATATCGGCTTAGCTTTTGGTGAATAAATAATGACACAGTATAATATGTTGTGTGTAGTTCATCTGAGGTTGTATTTACTTTATTTTAAGACCAGATTATTAATTATTATCTTTCAATATGTAAACCCATCCATCCATCCATCCATCCATCCATCCATCCATCCTCTTCCGCTTATCCGGGGCCGGGTCGCGGGGGCAGCAGCCCAAGCATAGAAGCCCAGACCTCCCTCTCCCCAGCCACCTCCTCCAGCTCGTCTGGGAAACACCAAGGCATTCCCAGGCCAGCCGAGAGATATAATCTCCCCAGCGTGTCCTGGGTCTGCCCCGGGGCCTCCTCCCGGTGGGACATGCCCGGAACGCCTCACCCAGGAGGCATCCTTGTCAGATGCCCGAACCACCTCAACTGACTCCTTACAATGTGAAGGAGCAGCGGCTCTACTCTGAGCCCCTCCCCAATGGCCGAACTTCTCACCCTATCTCTAAGGGAGAGGCCAGTCGATATGTAAACCTTAGAGACTATATGTGGGTCAGTGATTACCAACTCATAGTGTAAAACCAAATATTTTTCCAACTCACAAAACCTGGGTACAGCACAGTTTCTCAATAGAAACTAGAAAGTGAAACACATAGAAACACAAAAGTTCAAACAATGTAAAAATGAATCAAAGAGGTGCAGAAGTGCACAAGGAGAGAACACTAAAAGTCAGATCAGACACAGACTGACAACTTTTTCATTGTGAAAATGTGTATGTAATATTAACATTAAGTAGATTTCTATAAGACGCTAAACTAAAAGCTGACATTGAGCACCGAATTCATGAAACCTTTATTGCTTTGTCTTATTAAATGAAATTTGCAGGACCACAAAACAAAACATGTTTCACTGCAGAGTGAAAATAAAACACATGTCTCGTTTGTGTATCTGATCTAAATAACTCTTACAATACACTTATCCCTCACAGCTGAGTACGCACAAGTGGTGATTTCATAATGTTAGCAGCCATAAGGAGAGTCTGGAAACACATCTAGCCATTTGGCTGTATTAGTGATAGGCTGTGTTTATCTGTTGTCTGTGTGATCTTAATCCAATACTGGGGTTCGTTATCCCCAGCAGGTTTTTCAACTAAACAAAGATTAGGAGGAATCTGGCCGCTTGTTTATCATCTAAATGAATGTCAGAGGTCAGCTTCAGGACAAATGGAAGCAGAACAAATGGTGCTCAAATTTTTCTCTCACTGCTTCCATCAATGCCAAGACACTGAGCCTCAGACAGAAATCAACTGTTCTGTTGCAAAATACCCACTTGATGCACCACCACACAATTAATGAATCGAGTTTCTGTGTTCAGAAAAGTATCTGGATCAGGATTTTTTTGGGTTTATTTTCTTGAGAATATGAAGTTGATCTCTCCGGTTTTTCTCATTTCAATTTGATATTTATTTGTGAAGGTTTAGTGCAGTGAAAGTCCCAATTTTGCATCATCTCGCAATGGAAAAAAAATATTCCAATCCAGATCCAGATCGACTCTTAACTTGGAAATACATCAGCGAATGGGGTGCATATTTTTAATGTCTATCATGCTATTCAATTCTGTCTTTAACATAGAAAATCACACCAGAAGCATTTAGCTTACACAGAGTCTGCTTAGTCTTCACGGAGTCTTTTATTTTGAAAACTGACTGGAATCTTCTTCTCATTCCTGCCTGAATTTCCGTCATCCTAATTTGCTTTGTACAGCTTCCTTAAAAAAACAGCACTTTGGCTATTTAGAGCTGCTTCTGAAATTTGCAGCTACAATAGAAGAGTGGATGCAATCATCTCTGGCCATGTGTGAAAACAGCTGCACCCCAGCAAACTGGACCAAGAGACTCCTCTGGGAAAAGCTTTCAGTGAAAATCTGCTCAGAACCTTTTGAGCAATCGTGCTAACAAAGAGATAAACCAAAACAATCGCATTACGTCAGGCGTAACGATATTTTATGTGAATTCCTGGAGGTCACGACTTAGTTACCAAAAGCTGCTGTCTTATCATTATTATTTTATTATCTCTGATAATAAATGGCTCTCATGTTTCTTCTCAGTCCAGCATCCAATATAAACCCATGTGATTAGTATTTTAAGGGATCAAATATAATTTTTCCTGTGATCATCTTTTTTTAAAAATTATTATTACAGGACAAGCTTGCATCCTTTATTTATGGTTTTGTTAAAGCATTGTGAAAAGATTCCTCCTCCTCCTTAAAGTCTTTATTGTTTTAAAGCTGCAGTAATCACTTGTTTATGTTAACTATGGAGCCACGGAGAGAAAATATAGAGCAGAATTAAGAGAAAGTAGTAAAAAGCCAATAGAAAAATGTTCACAAACTCACAATATTTCCTCTCGATTCTATTTTTGGATTTTAGGATTTCTTTTAGGATTTCTCTAAACAGCGTTTAAGTTTTATGACTGTACTGTTTGGTTTAGTTTAGCCATCCTCATCAACCTCAGCGGCAGTCACAAAAAACATCAAAGAACACACAAAAAAGCTGCAAGCACAACGGAGCATTGTGATCACAAGAAAAGAGAAGAAAAGAGAAGAAAAAAGTCTTAAATGTAAGACCGCACGAGCCCCCAGCTTATATAAGCTCGTGAATTCTATTACACATTTTAAGTAGCTTATGATGTTGTGTTGCCATGTATATGTGTTTTGGGTATTCGTGCCCTCATGTTTCAAAAAGGGATCAGAAACTGAATGCTTTTATTCAAATTATGGCCCATTGTTCTGTGTTAAAAATTGCCCACAGTGCACTATTAGGGAATCGATAGTGGTGAACGGTGAAAACATAGTGTTTCACAGTTGCTCCACCGTCAGACACAAGGACACTCTGGCAGAGTAGGCATTTGCTGACACTTTAATTTGAACTTAGGCCACTCGGCCGAAGGACACTCACAGACTGAACCCAAGGACCTGAAGATGCAGCAGTCCAACCACCACAGTGTGGCTCAAAGAGCACGTGAGACAGCCACGACAATGAAAACATGCTGAGGAAATTGGCCCGATCCACAGTGGTTTTCTTTTTCACAGGTGAAAATGAGCATTTTTATACTGAACTGCTATAACAATTTTGTGTCATATTGTGTTACATAATACTTATGAAATGTGACAAATACCACAGCTGAGGCGTGCTGTTACAGTCGAAGGGACACTGAAGGAGAGCTTCTGGACCACTTAGTGTAATAACCAAAGAACAGCAAGGTAGAAAAAAGCCCAGCGTGCACCGGTTATATAGAAAAACACTGACTTATCAAAGACTCAGAGAGGATAGAAATTGTTTTAGTTATTTATATATCGTTTTGAACGCATGGATTAAGTATGTAGTGGTTTGGGTCTAAGCATACACATATACTAATTTGTTCTACCTCCAGTCTTTGTCCTGTTTTTTGCTCTTTTTGAGCCGAACCTGTGTTCAGTCAGTCAGTCGTCTCTGTAAATATGTCATGCCTTCACCTCCCAGTTGCCAGATTGTCTTCTTTTCCTATTTTAGCTTTCTGGCCATTATCGCTTCTTCCTGTTGTTTGTCTTGTATTTCCTCATGTATGACCTTTGGCTTGTTTCTTGGACTTTGCCTTTTTGCTTTGGCCTCACTTGGATCGTTTCCCACTGTGTCTGATTTCCCGTGTATGACCACTACCTGTTAAGATCTTATTTAAGACTTGAACTCTTTTCTGTTCATGCCCTGCGTTTGTGTCCACCCCTCAATGACTGTCACATTTTATATATTCAAGCTGTGCTTCACGCCTTATAAGTGACGTTTATAAGTGACGGTTCGAAACACTTCCACAAAGAGGGCACCTGTGCATTCTTGCTCAAAGCTCCTCCAGCGATCCTCTTTCCTTCTTCCTCTTTGATGTAGATGCAGATGCAGATGCATCCTGACATCCTGCAAGATGGCGCTTTGTGATCGATTTCTGGGTCATATGCAGGAGGAGAGAGGCGACAAGAAGGCACAAAGTGGATAAATGAGAAAAGCCCAAAATACAAAGGAGGAAAAAGAAAAAAGAATTTTAAATTGTTCCCCTTATAGCTACATTTTTTTGCAAATGTTATATTCTTTTTGTACCTGTGACTTTCCTTATTTAGGTTCTGGATCCTTCTTCTTCTTTGTTTTTTTTCTAGTATGCTTCATATTCAGATTAAAATGAGCCAAATGGTGGTTTTCAGGGTCTTTGATGGTCAGGGCACCAAGGAAAATGGTACTCTACACATGCCTCAAAGTACAATGAGTTTTTAATATTAGACTTGCACGCTCCAAAGTAAAAAAAAAGATGCAAGATAATTTTCTCATCCCCTTAACAAGTAAGGAACATATTAAAAAGGCAGATTGATAATGAAGACTCCGTTCGGTTATTACGTTCCAATTTCAGTGAAAGGAATAACATGTACTCTGAACATCCCCAAAAGTGTGCCAGCTTTTTGCATCCATTATAGTGCTGAACTGCCTCTCTGTCTGGACTATCGTATATACTTTGCCCTAAGACTTTCCTTTTTCTCCCTCCAATAATCCATTTTCTTTTCTTTTTTTTTTTATCCATTTATATCCACTTTCATTTACAGCGTAGACCTTTAGCTGACGAATAGCACCGAGCCTAAAAGCAGAATGAACTTCACTCCCGGCAGCGGCTCACCGTCATATTAAGAAAACCATAGTAGGAAGGTCAAGGGTTACAACCGCAGCACCCTCAGAACGCTACTGTGACAGAATGATGAAAGGTCGGAGCAGAAAATAGAAATAGAGGCTAAGGGGAAAAGATGAAAGATTTCTGATGAGAACATATGAGAACAAGAGGAGAAGAAAGATATGGAGAATGGATATGATTCAGTGTTTGGAGTAGGAGAGATACGAGGCGCTCCTTGAAGAGGTGAGTTTTCAGTCTACAAAGAAAGCGAGGCGTGAATCCTTTGTTATGACTGGAATAGGAAGGTCATTCCACCATTAGAGAGATGACCCTATGTGGATCGATAACAAAGCAGGTGCTGGGAAGAAGAATGTAGTGAAAGGCAAAATTTGAACATACAGTAGATGTGTTGACTTGCATCATAAGCCCAAAGGTTAAGGAATACAACTGAACTTGATCATAAATCAAAGTAATTTTGACTTATTTGTAATTTCATTTGAAAAAGTCCTCTCCGTAACACTTTTTTTTTTTTTGGCACATCAGAGAGGTCGGTTAAAAGGCTGCATGAAATCCTCTCAGCTCACTGATACTGTTCCTGATCTCATCGCGTTCATTTAATGTGCATAGCATTAACAGTACGATGTGTACACCTGGAATAGAAGCCAGAGCTGGCACAGACAAAGGCTCCAAAACAACATTCAATGCAGCAACAAAACAGTGTGAGAAGGAAATTTTTCAGCTGGGTTCATTCAGTGCCTCGCTGATACTTTAGCTTTCAAGGCTGTGATTGTGTCTGCAGTGGAACCTTTCGATCACAAACGCGAAGACAAACTGTGTCAGCTGGGAAACCAACACACATACTGCAAATTAAGAAAGCTATTATATATCACATTATATAGGCTAAAGCAAATGTGACTGACTGAAGAGAGGTGTAGATGGGTTACATTTGCTTACCTCTGTGTGGCCTGAGCCATTAAAAAATATTAGAAAATAGATGAAAAAAAACTTGAGTGATTATTGAACAACTTGCACATTTGAGTTTTTATTTGTATCTTGGTGCCGCATTCGGACCTTTGGGCAATTTATTGTCAACAGTTTGTTTATTTTATAAATAAAAACATGGAAGAAGGTGACGATGAAAAAAAAATCACTCTGATCATGTAGAGGATAGTCAGATGCTCTCAGCATTAAACACTTAAAAAAAAACAATAAAAAAAACCCAACAATGATTCCTAGATTCTGTTTTTTTTTTTTTTTTTTTTCTATTTTTTTTTTTAT
>VURO01010238.1:16701-27363 GCA_015108175.1 Pelvicachromis taeniatus
AGCCAGCGAAAAATGCGACGACAAAGTGTATAACCTTTGAGAGGACTTCGTTTTTGCCCTGTGTGCCAACCACTATTTCAGGGTTAGAGGACATATAATTGGCCTGCACGTCACATGGTTAATTATCTGTTTTGTTTTTGTGTTCTTTGCTCTTTAAGCATCACCTACGCTGGTGACTTTTTGTTTGGTGCAAGTAGAACAGGATTTGACTCAGCAGTTTTCCCCATGTACTCTAATTAAACAAAGGCCCTTATTACGCTGCCTGTCAGTTATGAAGAATGTCCTGTGACCTCGTCATGCGTTCGTCATCGGGGTTTTGTCTTGGCTGCTTACATCACTCGGCCAAGGCGAGGCAAACGAGGCGGGCTGCGTGAGGAGTCGCTCTGGGCTCGCTGCAGCAGCCGCTTTGTCACAAGGATCAGGCGTCACATCCATCAAACCTGAGTAAACAATTGCAGAAACAGCACATGGTGAGACAGCTGCAGACCCTTCTGAGATTCATCAGAGAGAAATAATGCAGGGCACCACAAGGTCAGGCAGAAAAAAGGTCGACTTGATACTGCAAACGCTTTTGCTTTGTGCATACAAAGTTCTTAAATTTATGGTGTGAGGTGAAGCTAGGGGACTGTAAAAAGGGCATTATGTTATACTCACCCACCAGATCCAGAGTCAGATAGGTGTTATGGACACAGAGAGGCTACCATGGATGTCAATAGGCAGGCACCGGACCCTTAAGGGCATGTGAATAACAAATAAGAATGAATCTAGTGGGAGTGAGTAGGTAGGTGGGAGATTTGGCTGGTTCACTCAGTGATGCCTGCCTCATCAGCTGCGCCGCGCCTGGTGGGCTGCGGGTCGACACTGGGTATGCGGGAAAGTTTACCAGCCAGGCACGGCAGCTCACATTGGGCTGACCTTCTACTGCCTGCTGGCTCCCTAGCTCCCTCTCTCTACATCACTTGTGGGCAGTTAAATAGCAAGTCACATTACAAAATGAGCCAGAAAAGCCCTCTTGCCCTGGGCGAATGAAGGGCAGTATTTTAAACAGATCAGATCACACCGTTTGCAGCCTTCTACAGTGTGGGGCGAGTAAATCTCTGAGCTTTTAAAGAGCGGTGATTAAATGTTTTACAGCATCCGTCTGCCGTGCCTCTGGAGTGGGAAATGGTCCGGGAGACTTTTTTTTTTTTTTGTTCAGCATTTGTTTAATGACTAAAAATATTGATGTTTTTTTTTTTTTGCACTGCGAAGTCTCGAGTCAAATATTGGCCTTGTTATTAAAAAGTCTAATCTTCCTGGCCCTCAATATGAGTTTTCCCACTGAAGCTCCTGTTTGTCGTGGGGGAGCAGTGCAGACGAGCAGAACACAGTCGAAGTTAGTCAAGATAATGCCAAGATAATAATGTCAAGAAAATGTCAAGGTAATATAAGGGCTAATAAAACATAAATGGTGGCTTATTGTGTGTTACTTTCCCTGCATAAATGATTGGTCTTTTGAAACTTTTGAAACTGAGTTAATGTCAATGATCTATTAGGAAAATTAGATCTATTCAGAAGCAGGGATTGTAGCAGATAAGAAAAAACATCAATATTTACACACCATACATACTTAGCACGTGAAGATGATAAATCAGAGTTTCTCACTTGTAGCAGTCCATGAGTCATAAAATTATAAAGCTTATGACTTTTTTTGTTTAATGTCATAGAGCTGTGACGTTAAGCAGCAAATGCTAATTCAAGATTTTGCTTCTGTTGTTTTCTACCTGGTGACATGCTCGCACAGGTAAGAAATGTAAAATGCTTCGATATCTCAGTATGATTAAAGGTTTAAATGAAAAATTGTCCAATATGGTTACCTGCTGCAGGAGGAAAATAACTTGAAATATATGCAAAACATCACACAGTTAAGAAACAATCAACTGCAAAGTCATTAAAGCAGCAATAAGCCACTGGATTCAGACACAGCACCGTCTTGCTGTGAAGCAACAGTGCTAACCACTGCATAACTGTGCTGCTGTGTCAGGGATGGGCATTGAAAATTTCCAGAGCATCAGAATGGTATGCACCCGAGCTTATCAATTCCTTTATCAATGCCCGCAGGTGCTGCCACTGCACACTGATTGCCAATCAACAATGTCATACATGCAAGTTAAGCGTTGCCAAAAAAGGAGTCATTGCAGAGAGCACAAAGTGGTCGGAAGGACTGCTTCCTAGAGAAAGATCATCACAGCGCTGGCTGTAATGTCTGTAAACACTATAAACTAGGCTGGAAACACCAACTACAGCAACATGATGAAACATTTTTCCACACAACATGGAATTCACTTCCAGAAGTGCCATGTATTTAACACTCTGTGTACGTATGTGCAATCACAGGTGCTACAGCTACTGTTCCCCCAACTGAACATCTGTACAGATGTTTAACACAGTTTTATGTGACTCAAGAAAGCCTGAATGAAAATCAACGCCATGCAAACATTCTCTCCATTTAAGATGTATAGACTGATGCTACATTTAGCATTAAGCAGTAGTCCGTTTGGCATTTTAGATAATAAAGCATTTGTATTGACCCTGAAAAGTCTGTGTAGGTATATTTGTTTCCACATATAAAACCAGGTAAACAATCAATATGGAAATCAATAAATATTTGGATCGATGAGCAGGTTGGGTAATGGCACTGACTTCCATAAAACCTTATCAAATCAAATGCTTAAGTATAATATATTTGTGTTTTTAGACGCTGGCGATGGACATTTTTGTGTTTTGCCTTAAAGTCTCTTCTACACTATTTAGAAATTATTTTTGATTATGTCACTGATAGGTCCGTCAAATGTTTCCAGACGCCTACAACTTGTTTATAGCACTCAGTTAGAAAGAAAGAGCCTTTTCTGTGAATTACCATGAAAAACACTGGTTGCTAACCGGTGACAGAGCAGCTCCTTTTAGGACCCAGGAGTCTGCAAAAAGCACAGGGTTGATGAAGAGGTGGGAGAGAGAGAGGGAGGAAACGCAGTGCTGATTAGCAGCAGATAAGGTGTTGATGACCCATAACTCATCAGGAGATTTTTCATGTGCCCCACATACCTGTTTACAAACCCCCTTAACACATACAACACACACATGCACGGACACACTCACACACACAGCACATGAATGCCTGCAGACACAGAGGTGTACTGCAGCTCAGAAACATTAATTAGACTGTCAGGGAGAAAGGAGCAGAGGGAGACCTAATGTAACACTATGCCCCCTCCCTTAGTGAAGTGACACCAATTAATGCAGAATTGCATGTGACTTCCTCCCCTCCACCCCCTTAACCCCCTCCACCTCGAGGTGACAGGCGTACTGCCACATTGTGGTAGCCCGACTCTATCTTCAGGCTGTTGTGGAAGCAGAAACATACAAACAAAACAACGCCACAAAAAGAGAAGTGGCAGCAGTATGATGATGCGTGTGAGACATATTGCGTGTCCCTGATTATTCTGCTTTTTTCCCCCCTCCTTTTTATCTTTATTTGGGTGGGAAATCTTTGGCTCAGTTAGATCAGCAGCCCTGGCACTGATGAGAACGGATGCGTTAGAAATGAGAATCCTTTATGAAGAGGTAATCCGTGACAGAGTGTTTTATTTCTTTTTTTTTTTTTCTTCTTTTTCATTTTGTCTCCATCTTTGTTGCTAAGCTCTTACCACTGTGTGCTCCTGCACAGTTGTTCCCTGAGATCACCTGCCAGACAATGTGGGCAGCATGATGCAGCATCTTACTTTGATTTTCTGTTGATGTAGCTTGTGATTCAGCAGATGGCACTCTTCTCTTCATGCGCTTGACAATGTTGTTGAATAGTTAGCACTGGGAAATGGTGTTTTGCAATCCACGCCGATGGCCTGTGAAACCCTAATATTGCATTTATGAGCTTTATATTCAGTTTAAAGTCATATGATCCATAGGGAGTGCAGTACTTAACCGAAGCAGCAAGCAACAGCTTTTGCCCCTAAGCACAACACTACAGCCGATTCTAAAATAAAAATAATGCGAATTTGGGAAGTGAAATTATGATTAAAGATTAAAAATAGATTTTAACTGTCACCTCATAGTTATATAATAGAATTGTAGACGTGAAGAATCAGTACATGGGTGATGGTGATGTGCAGCTGGCTCTGTATGGCCCGCATAAATTTGTGATTTTTCCAGTTGAATACATGAATACTGTTTTTCTAGGTTTCCTTATCAAGTGCAATTACGAACAACCGGTAACAGACTCATTCATTGTGTAACAGCATGCCTTTTTTGTGGTCATATTTTTGCGTCATCGAGTTACTCGATGCGATTATGACGCCTTTGGTCATCAGCAGATTGCTGCAGATTGCCGGCTTGTCCGCAAACACTTGCTAACTAGTAGCCAAGTGGCTGTAAAACGTAAAAGAAAGTGTGATGCAAGCTGTAAACAACTTTGGCTTTGAAGTTGGGACACAACTTCAAAGTTCTCCCTCAACACTGCAGTCAACACATTTCAACAGGGCAACCTTTACTTTCAGAATAAGCCTCTGCTTCTGGGTTTGTCTCAGTCTTTTTCACTACAGCTTGGAGAATAGCTGGCAAGGGTTTGTAAACATGTCCTTGTCTTCCATGTAAACTATGGACGGCTGTGAAAATCTGCTACTGACTAGAGCCATCACAAGGATTTGCCAACTGGTTGGGGAATATATATAATATGAAATCTTTTCCCTCATGACGAGCAGTCACTAGATGGCTCCTTACTGGTCTCTGGGTCCTTATTCACTTGGCTCTTCCGTACGTTGTCACCATGACTGTCAAACATCCCAAATGGCAGACGAGTTAACACACCATGGTGAGCATTTATGAGACTGCAAAACCTCATTGTAACAGAACCACGGCAGACATGCTTTCCAGCATTCTTTATTCACTGGTTGCTATTTGGCTGCAGCTCACAGTCCAACACATACGTACAACAAGGCAACCACAACAACATAACGACAGGACCCAGTTCACATTTTATGCGGCGAGGCGTGATTGCAGATGCTGCTCAGGTGCGTCCGCCTCCCCTGCAGCGCGACCGCAGACCCCGCCCCGCCACACTCATAATCTGAGAATTTAATAATATTTTAAATGCTTCTGCTTTGGGTTACTTATCTTTTCTTTCTTTTATTTGCTTTCAGTAGTGCCTGGACATCCAAACCATGACCTCAAACTGTTGGTATATAAACAGAGGAAATTAATTCATGACTACTAATAAAACTGAGTTCACAGTATTTCCTCATGTCTGTACTGAAGCACTAAACCAGAGAGAAAATCTGTCAACCAGCCAAGATTTATGACTGCACAGGATCAGACCAAAACCATGGCAAAAATGTGTCAAAACCTTTTAAGATATCCAACTTGTCACACAGATCCTGCAGTATCATCCCCTTTCTCCCTTTGATCAGCGTTCGTATGTTTAATGTTTCTAACCCCAGTTTCTGCCTGACAGAAATATATACACACAACTGCTGCGTCCTGTTATCACTTTAATGTAGTTGTTGTCCTCCAAAAAGGGGCAAGAAAAGGATTTTTCAGTGGAAATCTTTCAGGATAACTGCTAGAGTATTCCTTTAAAACCGAATGCATATAAATCATTCATACATGTCCTCTATTGAACATAACATTTGATATAAACTGAAAGACAGCTAAGTTTGTAAAACTTTATGGAGCTGCTTTACATTTAAAAAAAAAAAAGTTTATTAACCTTTAAATCTAATGCCAGCAAAGATCAAAGTGATAAACCCTCCATAGTTTTATTTGCAGTGTTAAATCTCTTCTGGTCTTTTTGCTAGTGAAACAGTTATTTTATTTCTGACCTTTACTGAAACAAGGAACAATAACTCTCCCTACAGTAGGGTTATTTCTTGGAAAAGCACCGTTCACCGAAAATTTACAACTAAAACACATACAACATTTTGACATTAAGATGAAATAATATTTGAGAGACAGAGGTGTACCGCTCGCAAAATATCAGCCCGTTAGGGTCAAGGGTCAAACACAAGTCTCAGACAAACAAAAGGCAGGCGATTGGCTAAAAGGAAGTGATTCGGTGAACACTTTCCCCGCAGAAACCTTTTTTTTCTGGATGGCGGAAAGGGCCATAAAACAGCATAGACTGTGAGTCACTGTAAGTTTCACTGAACCCCACATTAATGACATTCTTTTAAGTAAACTGCCAGGTTCTGCTAAAATAGGTCATTTTCAGCACATCTGTGAAACTGCTTTGGAACCATACATATTTATTTTACTTATTAAGCCTACAAAGTGTTTCATTTCAGAGCAATATATCAAGGAAACACTGTGGCCACAGAAAGCGCTCTTCTCATAATCAGCTGCTTTGAGACCAGAGATTTAACTACCAACTTGGCTGTGGTCTGTGACGCTTTAAAGAAAGGGAAACCGAGTCCATCTGTTTCTGGACTCAGCACTCGGTCTCTGTAAACTGATTGGGCATTTTAGGGAAAGACATTCAGGTCTGCTTTTACAATGAAAGTTAGAGGAGTAAAGAGTAAAGGAAGCAAATGCAATTGGACTTTCAAATGAATGCCCAGAAAATGCATATTTCTAAATGTACTGTTAGCAAAGAATAGTGGTACTTATACTGTACTTTTCTGTTCTAAAGTACTCAAACCACTTTCACGACATGCGTCGTTCAGCTGTTCCTACGGCGCTTGATTCGATGCCTTTTAAGCGCTTTGTGACAGTGAAGCACACGCTCGCACTCTGATGGATGAACAGAGCAATTTGGGGTTTGGTATCTTGCCCCAGGGCACTCTGTACACTAGAGGAGGTGGGGATTGAACCACCAACCTTTGGATTGTTTAAAAACCCCACTCTACTCACTCTCAAACTAGAGCTACACCAAGTCACTTATACACAGATGACAGGATGGATGGCATCTAGATTTTGCATTATTTGATGTCTATACAGTGACATCGAGTGCATCCACATGCCTGTGATTCAAGAACAAAAACAAATGTTTTTTTATTCCCCTGGCTTGTGAATGTCTTGAAATACAACAACATCATTAGAAAAGCAGCCATAAAATAAATCTGCAAATACCTCATTCTGATTTTCTTGTGTAACTGTCTGGCTTTGAATTTCTTCTGCAAGGCAAATAATAATAATAAAACACCAAAAATACCCATTATATAATACAACAAGATAAATTACATCGGTTTAGCTTTGCTTTTATTCTCTGTTGGACATTTTAAAAGGATCATTTTAACAAAAACACAAGAAGAGTTCAAACGCAGAATACAAATGAAATGTAATTTCTGCGTCGAAATAGGTAGGTGTTGTTTGGATGTTGAGGGTTTTAATGATATCTAAATAATAATGAAGAAGATCAAAGAACTCTTTAATTTTTAATAAAAAGGGCCCGTGCGTCCACAGATCTATTCGAGATCGAACAATCCATAACATATAATTAGGTTCAGTGGCAGCATTTGCTTTTGTCGGGACTCAGGATTGAGTAAACAATTTAGCACAGAAAAAAAAAAAAACCCCAATAAAAAACATAAATGTCAATCAAAACAATGATTAAAAAGACTTTTTCATGTGGAAGCGAAGAGTATTCTAGTTTTGGTTGTAATTTATTCATATCGGCACCGTGTTTTGACGGCTGTGTGAGTAAAGTCTGACTGCCAGCGGTGACAGCAGCTCCCTTACAGTTGCAGCTGTACTTGTGATGCTTTCAGTAGCACTTATTAGACCAGACAGCAGATATCTGTGATTTCACAAAGCACATAAATGGCCAACAGAGAGAACTACCTCCCTCTCATCTACTCTTTTCTATGGTATCTTGACTGTTGCCCTCCGTGGTGACTCCTCTGCTCAGAACTCATTTCAAGGCAGGGCGTGTAGTCACACACCTGGCTGTATCTTTTCTCTCATATAATACCTCAACAGCCATAATATGGCCTTTGCCCTCTGTATCAGATATATATATATATATCTGCATAGAAATACTGCAACCGTTTTATTGCCGTGTAATTTTCCGTAAATCCCAAGCCTGAGCTGCAGAGCAGGCCTCAATGTACCTTTGATAATTGCTGTCCTCGTGTGTTCTCTTGCTCAGATGGGGGTCAGCCGCTTAGACGTAGCAGACAATGAAATTGTGAAATGGGTGAAAAAGATCAGGAAGACTGTTGAAAATGTAAAGTTAAAGGAAGAAGAAAACGAAGAGACAAAAACGAAGCGGTACAAAAGTCACATTTTACCACGTTATAGCTGAAAATTTAACCATGAGGTTAATAAATGTAGTTTTATAAATAGTTGAAAACTGTGATAAGAGTCGCTCTTAATTGTATGTTAATATTAGTACTGATAATATACAATACAATCAAGTGACTTACTGTGAAAAGTTGCCAAAATCACTAATAACAACACAAACTCTGCAGCTCTGTGAAGCTTTTACCTCTTCTTCATGCTTCACTCTGAATATTTTGGCAAAAAAAGAGAGAAGATAAAAAAATTTTTGTTCACTTTATAAATCCTGTAGGGAATTAGTCCTCTGCATTTAACCCATTCACTCAGTGAAGCAGCAGGCAGCCACCAATCCAGCGCCCGGGGAGCAGTGTGTAGAGACGGTACCTTGCTCAGGGGTACCTCAAGGTAGCTGTTTGGTGGATTTGAACCTCCAATCTTCCAATAAAGGACGGGCACAGCTATCTACTGAGCTATCACCTGCTCCATCATTGGCAGCAATGATGCATTATTTCTCTCTGTGGATAACCCCATTTCTAATCATTTGGTAGGCCAACAGGAAGATACCACTTTTATTTTTTTGCAGAGGTTTTTACTGCTTTATTAATCTTTACATCTTTTCTAGTGACAGCGTTTGCCATATTAATTCTTTGTAATCAGCTAGCTTAATTGTAGTAGTATTAATTAGAGCTGCGGACTTGGACTTCCTGTTTTTAAGTCAGGCTGCTGTCTGACTTGATTTAGTTTTTGCAAATCTTACGAGTTGACAATTTGACACGTGAATGTCAAAACTGTCAAAGCGTCAAGCTTTGAAAAAAACGTAAGGCAGCAACACAAAGAACTTCTACAATTACACAGTCGGAATGCTTAATTACTGGGCTTGTATAGTGCAATTAAGAAGTTGCTCTCAAACCATCTGGTAACGTCTCGGGGTGAAAAATTCCAACCAGCACTGAACTTCCAGAAATGACTGTTGTCAAGGTTAATGGAGGAAGACGAATCACATCCAAGGACTCCGAAGCAAAACATGTTACGTTGAATTACTTAAAAATAAATCCAAAGCAAACACGGAAAAATTCTACTGCAGGAAACAAGTGGCAAAACTCCAAAATAATCAGAAGGTAGTCAGGAACACCCCACGCTGGAAACACAGACAGACAACGAACAAAGGGATGACAGCACTATCATAGAAAGAGGATACTAAAAAAACGAACGCACGATGAATCACATAATTCACAAAGGCAACAAGAACTAAAAACTATAGGCTAAAGTCCTGACGACTAGAGCTGAAGGTATAATTATAATTACAAAAACAGAGAAAAATCTGAACGCTGTGAACTCTAAACAACAGAGTTTTGTTGTTTCTACCAGATAATGCTTGAATCTTTCTGTGTTTCTGAGACTTCTACCTCATCATAACCCAGAAAAGACAAAATAAAGTGCACAATACATAAGGAATAAGGAATAAACTGCAAAAAACAAAAAACAAAAAACCCTGATGTAGCAAATATGATACACATTAAAACCCATGTACGGAAACTAATATTACTTTTTTGTTATTTGCAATTATTTCATGGTTAACACCTATTTTCATATTGGTTGACTTGTCCACAGTTATTTTTGTCTGATTACATTTCATACAAAGAAACAATAATCAATAGACTGGATGGTCGAATCCCACAGCTCTCATTACAAAAACAGCATCTGCAGCATCTTTATTTTCTCACGTTTCGGTAGAAAGCAAATCAGAGATAAGAATCCAAATCTTGGCTCTTTTACAGTCATTTTATTAGAGACGCATCAAACTGTGCGTTGCATGATTTCTTATTACTTTCTTAAAGTTTAGCCATAGCATCTTTCCAACGTGATTGCATCTGTCTCCGTCTGTGTCTTACTGCCCCCTATTGATCAGATGTCTCTCAGTGATGTGTTTTTTTTAGACAATTAGCCATCCACAGCCATTGTTTCTTATATTGAAAACTTCAATATGTTCAAAGCAGGATATATTACATTATCTGAAACCTGCTGTAGCTCATCTTTTCATCACAGCCAATCCAGTATCTTTTCAAATCTCATTACCCCATAAAAGACATCATGAACTTTACATACAGACAGGTTTCATTTCAGCTGCTTTACCGCCCTGTCGCCTCATCCCGAATCCACGTCCGCGATATCTCACCGTGGCCCCGCGCGGCTCATAACATGCCACTTCCTGCCGAGTCATAATTCAATAAGGCTGACACGGCAGACACGCCACAGTCGGCTGGTCACTCAATCTCATCCCTACCCATTCTCCTCATTGGTAGATAAGAGACAGTGATTGCACTCTGTCACTTTTATTCCCTCGCTTCGTGGAAGAGAGATGGGATAGTGGAGAGTGGGGGGGGGGGGGGGGGGGTGGGCTGGGGCCCCCGCCCC
>VURO01010246.1:0-19021 GCA_015108175.1 Pelvicachromis taeniatus
CTCCCAGTGAGTTGTTGCATTTAGACTAATAATGAACTGACCTAATAAAACCAAGGGTGAAAACACAGAGGTGTACTACAGATCAACACTGGGGTTAAAATAGAAGTGCCCAAAGTTATTTTTCAGTCCTACAAAGGTAGCTATCTTTTTACCTTAGCTTCACACAATAAACACATCACCTCGCCTTTAAGGGTTCAAGATTTTAATTCAACATTTTCTATAAGTGACACTCTCACTGATTCTTTCCCCGATGATACGGTCAAACAAAATCTCATTTTAATTAAGCGGGAACTGGTGTATTAGTTTCATCAAACAAACAGATGAATTCAACATCATGATTATCATCTGTTTTGCAGTTACTGTTAGTTACAAATTCATGCACCTGACAGTCTTTTTTCACAGTTTAATAAAGAAGAAAGCCTTATAGCTATGGGTCAAAAATACATCTGATGGCTGTATAACATTTTAATATTATGCACAAACTGTTTGTAAAGCTCTACGAGCTTCAAAAGCAACATTTGATGTGCTCACCTTTATTTTTCAACATAGCTTGAACACCCTGTCTCAGGACCTGAGATTAAAGAAGTCCCTCTGATGAGTGTTGAAGTGTTTGTGCTGCCTGCCCTCCATGCCTGCGCATGATTCAAGACATCTCTTCTTTTCACGTTGATCGCATTTTGTTCTGTCCTCTCCTCTCTGGACTGTTTGCCACTAATTTTCAGTCCAGTTCTTGTGTAGTTTGGCATAACTCAGCCTATTCTCACTTCATTAAGAATGACTTCTTGACAGCCACTCTACCATTACACCCTGGAACAACTGAACGCCATCTCTGAGGTCCCGTGTACAGTCTTTGCTGATTTGTTTTCTATTTCTTAAGACTTTACTTTCAGATATTTTCACCTGCTGTAGATATATTTTGTTTACATTTGACACTTCTTTTGTCCCCTTTTTGTCCGGTGTCTTCAAACCTTTAAAGCACTTCCAGCACACCATGCCTGTAGGCATGGCAAGTTTGTGGCTTTTTGGGAATCACCTTTTTTTGTGCAAAATATCAGATTTTCCAGATCTGATATACAGTACTTCATGCTTCATTATACATTATGATAATATTTCAATTCTCCTTTTTAAAATGGCCTGTGTAGAAGAGCTGTGTGCATTCTGTGTTGCACATACTTAAGTGCCCACACAGTTACAGCTGCTACACACACACACACACACACACTAAGCTCATACATATACCACATTCTGTCCCATGTGTATTAAGAGCCAACATGAGTTGGATTTGATTAGAATAAATGAAATAAATGTTAACGTGACTCACAGGGTGCAGTTGAAGAGGTACCTGCGTGACTCACTCAGTGTGACTCATGATTGAAAGGTTATGCATGTGATTTGTTGCATCAGTAGGTAATATTGTTCATGTTATTTTTCCATGTTGACTGTATATCAAATTCCTTTATTATTATGACTATGTTCATCAGTGCTTCAGCCATGTCTTAATGCATGTCCATAAAGTAGTGTCACTGACATTCGTGCAGTTTTTCAGCTGTCCGGCTACACATCTCTTTCAAAGGAAATGTTTATTCAATACCTCATTGGAATTATTTCAAAATTACTCAAGCCACTGTTTGGCTTAATGGTTATGACACAAAGTCAGGTTGTCTCTGCTCATGTTAAAGTAGATGGAAATGTAATGGTTGGGGAATGAATCACAGTGTATAACCCTGTGAATCAGTATGAGAATTCACTTCCTAACTGAACTCTTTGATCTCTCACAAGTTTGAGAGTCATGGTGAAGCAGAATAAGAGCCATGCTTGAAGGTCTCCTGAAGTCTCCTATCGGACAGGAACAAGCAGCTAAATTTAATCAGATAACAGTCTGGTGGCCTTCCCAGCCTCTTGCTGGACAGCAGCTGGGATAGGCTCCCTGACCTGGAAGAAAATGGATGGAAGGAATGGAATGGATGGAAGTTTCATTAGAGGTTTCTCCTATTTTGTATCTGAGATAAACTTTCCATATGTCTTGTCAAATGTAGTACAGCCTGGCCTGACATCTTCACATCTCTTCAAAGTGCAGCATGCTGCCTTTTTTTTGTCAATATTGTTTAAGCTGTCTTTTCCTGAATAATAGGTGCTGCCACTCGGGAAAAAAAATGTTCACTTCATCACTGGTGTAGTAACAGAAAAAAGTTAAAACAGGAAGCAAAAAACAAAACCTCTTTCTTTCAAAGTTTTCCATCGTTTGGCAACACGGCCCTCTCTGTAATCTGTGAATATCTGAGCCGCTGTACATACATACAGATCAATGAATTGGCATTCAGGTTTAACCCGCATATAATTATGTCTCCAACCCTTCCTTTTTATGTCTCCAAAAAGGAAGAGATGCAGGACGAACTGAAATTATACCAAAGTGGAGCACATGCCAGCGGTTGTGACATCATGTTTGGTGTCCACTGGCAGTGACAAAGGGAAGTATAAACAGGTTAGGACTCACTAGGTTTGTACATTACAAACCTAGTGAGTCACCCCAAGGTTTAACCCCAAGGTTTAACCCCAAGGTTTAACCCCAAGGTTTAACCCCAAGGTTTAACCCCAAGGTTTAACCCCAAGGTTTAACTTGGTAGCTCAGGTGGTAGCGCAGGTCATCTACTGATCGGAAGGTTGGTGGTTCGATCCCTGGCTCCCCAGTCTGCATGCCAAATATCCTTGGGCAAGATATTAACCCCAAGTTGCTCTCCGATGCATCCATCGGAGTATGAATGTTAGTTAGAGCACTAAAAAGTACACAAAAAAGTGCTTGTGTGAATGGGTGTGATTGGGTGAATGTGGGCGTTGTATAGAGCGCTTTGAGTACTCCGGGAGAGTAGAAAAGCGCTATATAAGAATCAGTCCATTTACCATTTACATTAGTGAGACAAGTCTGTCACACTCAACTCTTTTTTTTTTTTTTGAGCAGGACAACGTTTTTGTTCAAGGTTGTTCTTGCTTAAACCACTTAAACTTGTAGTACTTGTTGTACCTACATCTAACCAGTTAAGGTTAGGCATGAAACAAGTGAACATAATACAAACAGCACATAGCTGAAACACTGGGGATTCGCAGGCCTCTAAATGAGACTATTGTTTCTTGTGAAGTGAAGATACTGCTCCTGGGCATCAACACCAAATGACAGATTCACCATGTGTTAATAGATCTCCCTGCATCCAACCATACTTGTTATTAATCTCTGTCTCTCTTCCACAGCATGTCTCTATACTGTCTTCCTTCTTTCACCCCAACCGGTCGCAGCAGATGGCCCCGCCCCTCCCTGAGCCTGGTTCTGCCGGAGGTTTCTTCCTGTTAAAAGGGAGTTTTTCCTTTCCACTGTCGCCAAAGTGCTTGCTCATAGGGGGTCATATGATTGTTGGGTTTTTCACTGTATGTATTATTGTAGGGTCTACCTTACCATGTAAAGCGCCTTGAGGCGACTGTTGTTGTGATTTGGCGCTATATAAATAAAATTGAATTGAATTGAATAGATTGTGTGTAAGAGATCAAGGACACATCTGCCAAAACAGAAAGAAATCATTAGTTTAGAATGCTTTGGTCACTTGTTCCCTAATATATCCAACCCATTAACAGGTACCAGGATGGAGATAATCAGTGTGATTCATTTTACCTGCCACTGCTCATAATGTTATGACTAATCAGTGTAACTATGTCATATGGCTCAAGGTCAACACGTACAGCTAAAACACTGTCAGTTTTTAAGACGACATCGGGTAATCAGACTTGCAGAAAAAGCCCCCAAAACAACGTCAACATTAGTCCAATTTGACTGGCAGGGAGATTAAACTGATACGTGAGTGTTTTTCAGTAACGTGTGTTGTCTAGGTTTTATGTTGATTATGGTCTGTCAGCTGTCAAATGTTTTCACTTCTGTAATGGAAGAAAATTACCCTGGATGTTTGTAATAAAATGCCACCATTATCCTTGATGTACACTGAGAGTTTTAAAAAGCAAAATTGCTAAAATGAAACAATCAGCAGTGTGCAGCAAATAAAAAAAAAAGTCTGCTGATCAGCATGCAGTGTGAGTGTTTACACTGGCCCCCGGCATTGTTCGTAATCAAACAGCAGACAATACAGATGAGTCTGAATTCCTAGCAGAACAAGATAATGACAGATAACAGAATGAATCAGACTGTACTGACACCAATAATGATGAGCTCTCCCCTCTATCTCTTTGTGTCTTTTTGCTATCTTTTTCTTCCCTCTCTGTTGTTACTTGTATCATATCTTTCACTCTCCTTTTATCGCTATGTCAACATGCATAAGCTCTTTCTATTGGAACAAGGCATTGATAAGAGGCAAACTAATTCTTGTTGGAACTCTACCAACACTTTAGAATAATGTCACGCACCAGACAGCAGGACTGATGCATTGTTTCCCTTGGTGTTTATCCGCTTGCCCGTAATGTTAATTTTGCACCGGAACAAAAACAGAACAGCCGCCTTTCAGAGTCTCACAGCTTTTGTAACTTTCCAAAAGCTTCTCCAAGATGGCCGTTTCAATCCTTCAGTGCATTTTAAAGACGTTTCGCCAGGGTTCAGTCTGTTTCTTTACAAAGTAACACTACAAGAAGGCTGATGATTGGAAAGCAGAACATGCAAACCATTAAACCGTTGCCTGTTAAACGTGTGTTACGTGAAAGTAAGCAGTCAGTTGTAGGCGCTCCATGAACAGATTTCATTTCACGGAGACGCCTCAAAAAGTAAAGACCTATATCATGATCAGAACAGGCGGACTTAGAAGCAGACCCAGATAGCAAACACAAGTTACAAGGATTGTGTCATCAAACAACATGAACAAACAGGAAGTACCTATCAGGTAAAAATTAACATGAGGGAGAGAGAAGATGGACCAACTGGAGAATCTTCAAGTTAGACTTCCTGTGGTTGGACATGTGAGTGTGTGATGGTCAGATGTCGTATGTTAAGTATGCAGAGCAGTAAAGATGGCTTACTTGCTTACAGGTGAAGTGGGCAGGCTGTACCCTTTTCCTTTTATCGGGTTTACTTTCAGACAGACTTTTCTTTGTCAGGCGGGCAGTGTTACCAAACAGCATTTGTAACAGACAGTAAATCCAAAAGCCACATATATGGGAAAGGAACTAAAGACAAGGACAAGAATCCAGACTTAGAGCAATACACTTGAGCCTGGTTGCCTCTACTAGAATAACAACAATAAGATGAATCACACCTTAAATCCACTGCAGGTGATTAAGGATTGGGAATCATTTGTGGCAACTGACCTTAAGCAGCAGCTGCTGAAGCCCATTTTTAGTGCGGAGGCCCAGAATTCCCACCAAGCCAGCAGCCACTAGCTTACACAGAGGAAGAGGGCGAGCACATCAGCGAGGGAAAACAGAGAGTGCTACTGAGTTTGAGTTTAAGAGACTTTTTAGTTCCCTTATTTAAATGTGTATTTCTTGCTTTTCTTATATTTCTCTTTTCTGCTTTATATTTTTTGCACCTTTTTCCCTTAGTATATCTGTTCTATTCTTGGTTCCTAGATTTGACTATTATCCTTCCTCCTCTTTAGTGTCCTATTGTGTCCCTATTGTGATGTTTCCCTTGTTTGTACCCCAGTTTTCTGGTAAAAGTCTGCAATGATCATAAGAAGCTGAGGAAAACAGACAATGCAAAGACAAAGAAAGAAACTAAGCATTTGTATAGCGCTTTACACTACATTCAGTCATTCACACACAGGCGATGACAAGCTACATTGTAGCCACAGCTGCCCTCGGGCGCACTGACAGAGGCGAGGCTGCCGGACACAGGCGCCACCGGGCCCTCTGACCATCACCAGCAGGCAAACATGGGGTTAGTATCTTGCCCAAGGATACTTGGCATGTAGACTGGAGGAGCCTGTGATCGAACCACCAACCTTCCGGTGAGGAGGTGAGCCACGCTACCACCTGAGCTACAGCCACCATCAGAGGAAGGCCAGGCATCACTGAGGAGGCAAGTTTGGTCATCACTACACTGAAGGAGGGGATGGTCACATAGACCAAACTGACCACAGATAAAGAGCATGAGTGAGTGGCTGTATGGGGTTGTGGGTCTTAAGCAACAGGTAGAGCAGATGTAGACCAGAGAACACACAAATTAAATGTGTTCTTTTTAACATATTTCGGGCCGTAGTTGTTCTTCACCGAGTTTGTAAAAGCATTTGAAGCTGGCTCTACTATTATTCAACAAAACAGGGAAAATTGTAAAGAAACTCATTACTGCATGATTGATGTATTTTGATGTACTTTTTCAATGGTGGCAGGAACTATTTGCAATATTAATGATTAGTGGGATGCTGAGTTTATTTACCCTTTATAAATTATCTTCAGTCAGTTTGTCAATTTCATACCAGCAGGGGACTAATAGAAGTTATTTAAGCTGTACTACTTTAAAATAATGCCATGTTTTACTTGAAGCCAGGTTGGAAATGAGTTTTTAGAGGAAACAAAGGTTTAACTTACACTGTGAGACATGCCAGTGACTCAGCAGTTACAAAAGGTACATTTTTGAGTTGTCTTCATTACTTGTTTTTAATTTATTCTTTGTTACAACTTCAGACATGCAGACAAAGGATTACAATAATCACCTTTTTGACTCTGTTGACTTTAATACTCAAAGATGACTAACTGAGGCAAGTACCAAAATAAAGTTGTTTGTTAGGTAAAAAAATACATACATTGTTTTGAAGCTATGTCGTTGATTTAGAAGCTGCATTGGGCTTCGGTTCAAAGTCTTTGAAAACTGAAAGTACTTCTCCAAATTGACATAATTAATTATATAGCTCATTTGTCAGTAAATTACCTTGTAATTTAGGGATTATTTAACACTGAATAACTTCCTGTTTTTTGCTTGCTGCTCTGCTTAATAGCTCACTAAAGCTTTTTTTTTTTTTTTTTTAATGAATAATTGGTACTATGCCATTAACCCTTTGTATCCCATAGTGGCCACAGAGTGTGTTTCAACTACTAGTTTCACTACTGGTTGTGTAAATGAACACACAATATTTTAATAATATCAACACTTAGCAATAAATCAGGGGGCGGGGCAGATGTGTCCTGTGGGCCGTCACTTGACGTTCAAGGCTTTAAAGCAACAGTGCTAACTTTAGTACCACTATGCTGCTCCACTACATATTTTATCCATTTTATTTCTGTGATATTTAACTTTTTATAAGAGACACCTGCAATTGGCTGTTTGCCAATATGCTTTGAGAGTAGCAAAAACTAGACTGATGGTGTTAAACTAAGATTGACCTTTTTTATAAAAAGCACAGATGCGTGTCTCTGTTCAAGCCATCGAAATGGAAAAAGAAACTGTCATTATTTTGCAACTTTAGTAATGTCAGTACTATTTGTATGTATATCACTGCAATTGTGGTATTAGCAATGTTTTTTTTTTCTTGAATTACTAATACCAAGAATATTACAGCCCCACCCTGGAAACACCGATGATGTAAGCTATCAAACTGCCTTTGATTTATTTTTGATTTTGTTTTTGTTTCAAGCCTGCCACAGTTCTCCATAAATTAAAATCAAAATAGAAATATTGCATTCCTGTATAATACTAGTATCACAAACAGATGTGAGCAAAATTAACAGTTGTTTCTGTATCTGTAAGTCATGCAAAATGTCAGTATATGGCTTTCACTTGCTAACACATTGTGTGACTAACTATGTGGCAGGATGACTCAGTGCCTATATGAACCAATATTTATATGGGAAGAACTTTTTCCCTGCAACTCACATTGTATTCAATTGATATACAACATCAGAAAAGCCTCTCCCGAGCAGTTCCCTCTGCTACCAAAACAAATGTCAGATATATCAGGATTCCCTTCTCCTGCACGCTGTGCCAATAGGAGAATAACACTGCTTGTTTTCTGAACAAATGTCAGATATATCAAGTATTCCAGTCCCCAAACTGGAGTCACACAGGTGCATGTGTAGCATATTGTGAATACTAATAGGGTGTTATATAAATCCCATATAGCCTCTAAAAGATTGGCATGTCTCAGGGACGATCCAAGTTGCCAGGTGCCGACAGGAGTGCGTGAGTGCCTGTTTCAGGGATGGTGCTGCTACGTATGTGTGGGCAGCTGAGTTTATGTGTCAAGGACAAGGTTGGTTTAAAAAAGAAAATGTATTTTTTTTTCTACTGCTGTCCTTATGTGGCTACATGAATTCACTGACAGTGGTCACTGACTTTGTGTAGGTGTATCATTGTAAGTATTTTTTTGTAGGTGGCAGCTGGTAGTGCTTAGAAAGTTATTGTGATGATTAATAACACTGTATTGTTTTCTTCTTCTAATGTTCTCTAAATATTACACTCCTGGTGGAGGGAAGGCGTGCTTGTACAGTGTTACACTTGATTATTATTTCAGTTTGGCATTAACGGGATAAAGTGCATTACAAGGCCAGTAAATACCTACATTTATCTCGTCAAAACCAATGACTGTAGAAAACTTTGACGACCTAATAGCTGGTAGTTGAAGGATAAAAAGACATTTGCATGGTTTTCAGTTAATTCTTAATGATGATCAAGTCAATATAATGTTTCCAGCATATAAGACACAATGCCAGGAGCAATGGTTACTAAAAAACACAGTCACTAAGCAACAAGTAAGTTGTATTCTGCAGATTTTAGACCTTGCTCCAATTTATTTATTTTTTTGTTCTTTTACTTGATTCATTATCAAGGTAATTTTGCTTTGAATTGGTGGAACATTCTCCTTTTTGATCAACAGAAGTTAGAAAGTAAGCAGATTGTGCATTTAATTAAGATACTAAAAATTAAACCCTTTTCCAACAACATTTAAAAAACTGCCCTCACTTGCCTCAGTAAAGGTCAGTGTTCATGATTCAACAAATACAAAAGAAGACTGGACAAAAAAGGTGTCCGTGGAAGAGTTCAAAGGCAAAAACCACTGCTGGCTAAAAGAACACAAACTCATTTGCCAAAAAAACATCTTGACGATCCCCAAGACACAAGACTTGAAACTCAAGAATTACTGGCAATCAGTTAAATCTAAATCCACAGCAATATGACTCATTGCCAGTCATTGATGATGATTGCAGTTCTTGTTGCTAAAGGTGGCAAAACTTGTGAGACACACCAAAAGGAAAACAAAACTGAAACACTACACCAGGGCACAAGTGTCCAAAACCAAACACTTGCTCTGGCTGAGTGGCCAGTGGCAGAAACAAAGCAGTTTTGGGGGTCGACTGGGGGGCCAGCTGTGATGGGACCCGCTGGTCATGTCGTTTTGTCAAGGCCGGGTGGTCAGTGCATTGTGTGGACCTAAATGCAGACACACAGGGGACGTGAATCATTTAAAGAGAAGGCGAGCTGTTATTGAAGGCTGAAAATAGACATACAAAACAAAAGGCAGGAAAGGAACTTAAGCGGAAACTAATTGGAACTAAACTGGGAAAACTCAACACTATAAACTAAACACGTCAACCCAGGAAACAACGAACATAAAACCTGTTGTGGATATCTGGAACATGAAAATCTGGAATCTGGCTTGGGAACGGCATGAACACAACAGACGACCTGACAATGAACAAAGGGACACAGGACTAAAATACACAGAAAGGTAACAAGGGAGGTGGAAACACATGGAGTACATAGCTGACACAGATGAGCATGATGCCACAGGGCAATCAAAACTAAACATACTGAACATGGAACATGAGACTGTCACAATAAAACAGGAAACATAAAGATGAAGAGCAGACTAAGACACACTGACTGGGCAAGGTGACGGGGAGGTAGAAACAATAGACGAGACACGGACAGAGGAACAAACACAGAGGACATGACTGACTGGGGAGAACACACATGAACGCACATGGCAACAGGAGAGGCATGGAACAAAACATGTAAACAGGAAGGGGAGCTTTGTTTCCTCCTACTTCTCTTCTTTTGATTCTTTACTATTCAGGTCATGAAAAATGTGCACTGTACACTCATTCCACTCTGGAAAAAGAAGAGTTCCAGTAAAAGTCCAAAATTATCATGACATTCACGCCCACGACAAGTTTATGTAAACGTCTGACTACAGATGGAGTTCTGCCTGTTTTCAGACCTCTGTGATCACAAAGGTATTTTTTTTAAATCGAGTCTCACCACTAGACATTATGAAATGTATCTAGTTAGTTATTTGGGCAGTTATTTCACAACATGATCAGAAATGCCTTGAATGCAAATGGTGACATGGTGCTTGTGGCATGGTGGTAAGTGTGATGTGTCTAGTGTGTCTCTTGTGCGTCTAGTGCAGCTGTGATGGCCGAGTGGACTCGAAATACAATGGGGTTTCCCAACTCAAATCCTGCTCACAGCAATAGCGTCGTCCCCCGGCCAGGTGATGTATTGCAACGGTGCCCTTTAATGCTGGTCGGAGGTCATTAGAGAAAATCATCTTTAATATTCACTGTATCAACAGTAATTAAAAGCTCTGCAGTTGATTCTCACACTTTATGAGGAGAAGATGCCTCATGATCGGAAGGTCGGGGGTTCGAATCCACTGAACCAGATGCCTCACCACCTTAACTGGCTCCTTTCGATGTGGAGGAGCACCGGCTCTACTCTGAGCCCCTCCCGGATGGCCAAACTTCTCACCCTATCTCTAAGGGAGAGTCCAGCCACCCTTCGGAGGAAGCCCATTTCCGCCGCTTGTATCTGCGATCTCGTTCTTTCGGTCACTACCCACAGCTCGTGACCATAGGTGAGGGTAGGGATGAAGATCGACCGGTAAATAGACAGCTTTGCTTTTACACTCAGCTCTCTCTTCACCACAACAGACCGATGCAGTGTCCGCATTACTGCAGCCGCAGCACCGAAAGCCTTCCGCCACTTGGCTACGCCTAGAAATTCTGTCCATAAAAATTACGAACAGAATCGGTGACAAAGGGCAGCCCTGGCAGAGCCCATCACCCACCTGGAACAAATTCGACTTATTACCGGCTATGCGGACCAAGCTCTTGCAACGGTTGTACAAGGATCGAATGGCCCATAGCAATGGGCCAGACACCCCATACTCCCAGAGCACCCCCCAAAGGAGGGGTGGGATAATTAAGGGATTAATTTCTTTCTTTCTTAGTACTGTGTTGTACACTAGTTTTTTGTGATTTTTGCCATTTGTGGCGGTGAAAAAAAAAAGCCTGGAACAGCTCCCGTTCACAGCCATCATGATGAAGTGCTTCAAGAGGCTTGTCATGAGGCACTTTCTGACCAAGAGACCTCAGACAGTCCGGATTGGTAACAGCATCTCTGTGGCAGGGGTGTGGTCTCTGGCCTGCTGCAGGGGAGGGGTGGCACAGTGAGCTCGTGGGGTGGCGTGGAGGTGTCAGAGAAGCAGGTGCGGAGCCGGAGGATTGGTTGACTGCAGCAGCAAAGGAGTGCCTGTTTCCTGAGTCTGAGAACCAAAACAACAGTAACAAGCTGCTGAATTGCAATAAACAAGCCACGCTGAGCAAGCAAAGACTGTGTGTGTGGGCCGATCTGTTCAGTCTCTAACACCACCACACTGACCACTGGAGCCCCTCAGGGCTGTGTGCTCCATTTGCATTGAAATCATTTCCGATAATCACCAAATTCCTTGGTGTTCACTTGGTGGAAAACCTCTCCTGGTCCCTCAACACCAGCTTCATAACTAAGAGGGTCCAACAGCGTCTCTACTTCCTGCGGAAGCTGAGAAAAGCCCATCTACCTCCACCCATTCTCTCCATCTACAGAGGGAGTATTGAGAGCATCCCGAGCAGCTGCATCACTGTCTGGTATGGTAACTACACCTTATGGGATCGCTAAACCCTACAACGGATAGTGAGTTCAGCTGAGAAGATCTCTCTTCCCTCCATCACAGACACCTATTGCACTCGATAGATCTGCAAAGGCACCATCATTGTGGAGAACCCCACACACCCCTCACACACACTCGTCACTCTGCTGCCTTCTGGCAAGAGCATTCGGGCCCTCACTGCCAGACTGTGAAACAGTTTCTTGCCCTAAGCTGTCAGACTCCTGAACATTCAGTGACTGGACTGACACACACACATACTTCATACATGTCACTACCTCAAGCACAATCTCATACACACACACATGCACACAATACATCAAGTTACTTTTTGCACAATGCTCAGTCTTTTGCACAACCCACTGTCATTGTTGCACTTTTCTATTGCACTGCCTTGATTCTCTATCGTTCTGTTTGGTGTTGCACTGTCTTTGTTTTGAGGGATTTTTGCAATTTCTGCAACTTTTACACAATTGCACTTTATGTAGTCTTTTGTTGTTCGACTGTTATATATTATATGTAGCACCATGGACTTGGAGGAACGTTGTCTGGTTTCACCGTGTACTGTACTGCACATGGTTGAAATGACAAAAAAGCCACTTGACTTAAAGATCCCTTTTATTTAGCACATCTTTTGTTTTTCTTTCTATACTGAGCAGCTATTTGTGGCTTTGGTAGTCCATGGTCTGCTGCAACAGGTAGTGTACAATTTAAGTTTATCTTGTATAAAGCTCTGTATTTTAAAGGAGAATTTTAAATTCTGTGAGAAAATCAGCGAACACCTTACCTTATCTATTCATTGTAGCTCAGTGTGCAACAAGTGGTGATCACATCTTTGATAATGTCAAGGAAAAGGTCAGTCTTCTGTTTTGTACTTATTCACAAATTGGACTCCTCACCGTTCACCCCAGGAGAAGCTCTAATTAAGGTTGGTCATGACTACAATCATCCTCGAGTCAAAGCTGAACCTGTCGAAGATTTGTGCAATTATGATACCATCGCACAAATGAATGTCTGTCTGTCTTTCAACATTCTTCAGGAAAAAGTATCACATTAAGAAAGTCAACTGCATTTCAAGGGAATCGTGGTTATCAAAAATGACTCGAATAATAAACTTTTGGAAGACCTGCTTGTAAGATGTGCTGGCCTTTAGACAATACCTATACTATTTTTTCTGTCCATTTATTCCTCTGCACATCAAAGTTTAATCATTTAGGTTTCATCATTTAATTGTGCCATCCATCCATTCACAGCTGCTTATCCTTTTCAGGGTCGCGGGGGGCGCTGGAGTCTATCCCAGCTGTTTTTGGCAAGAGGCGGGGTACACCCTGGACAGGTCGCCAGTCTGTCGCAGGGCTAACACCCACAGACAGACAACCATTCGCACTCCCAGTCACTCCCGCATTCACACCTTTGGGCAATTTAGAGTTTCCAATTAACCTATCCCCACAAATTGTATGTGTTTGGACTGTGGGAGGAAGCCGGAGTACCCGGAGAGAACCCACGCAAACACGGGGAGAACATGCAAACTCCACATTTAATAGTGAAATTGATTAAATTATTTTTTATAGAGGGTCTTTCCGAGGGCCTTCTATTGACCTCTTTTTGGAGAAGATGTATGGGACAAGTGCATTCAGAGTTTGATTTTGATTGCACAAAGTGCCTGGATATATTATTAGAAGTGTTATAAATATGTGTTAATTATTAAAAATCATGGTTAATTTGAGGTTTACAGAATACTGAAATTAGACCAGAGACTAAGGGTGCATTCTGGAAAGAATGAGACACACTGAGCACCTATTTTCACCTTAAATATACTGATATACTTATAAGACTATCACAAAACAACCCTGAATATTTTATAGAGCTTCACATAATGTTGCAGACATCATAAAGAAAGTGTCCATCATATTAAACTGATAATCCAGGAAAATGTCTCTGGGCTGTTCTGAAATTTCTGAATTTCAGCTTTTCCCTGGTTTGTAGTCAGTTAGCTGTCTTTCAAATGAGTCATTGTCCAGTTGGGTTCATTTGCAGAGTGCTTTCAAGTTAAGCAAATTTAATTTAAATTGCCCACTGCTGTGTTTTCATAGCAGGTGAAATGCAAGTGGTTGGTCTTATATTAACCCTAGAATTCCTGTTAGCTAAGAATTTCACCTGGATGTATCATATGCATTTGACTACATTTACATTCAAGTAATTCAAGTTGCTTTTTAAGTCATGATGTAGAATAATGCAATTCTTTCATGAGGTTGGACAAACATAAAGTCTAAGCTTAAGAAATCAAGTTCACCTATTTTAAGTTAGAAATGTAGTGTATGTATTTTGGATACTGTAGCATTCCAAAGTCCACACTACTGTGTAAACTGTGATTCTCTGGTGCTATCACAAATGCACCATTGCATTTTAAATATATAACCCTTGGGGGCTGGCATGTTGAACCCAATAGGTAAGACTAATGATGTGCTGGTGACCTGTGAGTGGAGCATATCAGTCATGCAATGCTATGCTGATCCTCCATCAGATAGATATTTCGCTTCATTGCGTTTCCGTGCTCTGATCCCACAGGGAGCAGCAGTGGGGATGTGTCCACTCAATGGCTCACTGTCCTCTTGTGAATATCATTAGTGTCTTCTGTAGATCCGCCCACTGTCTCTGTACCAACAGATCAAGCTGCTCCCTGCAATTATAGGTCTGCTTCAGTTTCTTGGGAAGGTCTAGCTTTTCTTCATCTACAACTTCACAGCTCTTCTCTTTGATCAACTTTTGATTTCTCATCAGGTCTGATGGTCTAACATTCAGAGTGAAGTGGAACCGAATGTTCAGGAAGTTTCATGCAGCCTGACATTTACCTGCTGCCACAAAGATACAACACATGAGGATTCTACCTGCCTCTTAATTCTGACGTATATACTTTTATACTTGAGTGTTCTGACTTTAATGCACAGTGAGTTCATCTGGTTGTCAAGTAATGACTTAACAAGCTTTGGCTAATTATCACACCTCAAAGTCACTACTTGCTTCCTTTGAAGGCCAAAAATGTATTGATCAGGCATACCATTATGAACACTGACAGATGAAGTGAATAACACAAATTTTCTCTTCAACATTGCACTTGTTAGTGAATGAGATATATTAGAGAGCACGTGAACATTTTGCCTTCAAAGCGAATGTCTTAGAAACTGAAAAAACGGGCAAGCATAATTTCAGTGAGTTTGACTAGAGCTAAATTCTGATGACCTGACGACTGCATTCAAAAACTGCAGCTCATGTTGGCTTTTTCTGATCTGTAGTGGTCAGTATCTATCAAGAAAGGAACGGTGATGAACCATTGACAGGGTCATGGGCAGCCAAGGCTCACTGATGCATGTAGGGAGTGAATGTGTGGTCTGATCCAACAGTATGAGGCTGTACAGAGGCTGTACAGACCTGTCAGTGCTAGAAGCATGAACAATAGGCACGTGAGCATCTGACCTGTACCATGGAGTAATGAAAGAAAGTGGCCATGTCTGATGAACCATGTACTCACTTGGATGCGTATGCGTCACTTACCTGGGGAACACCTTGCACCAAGATGCGTTAGGGGAAGAAGCCTAGCGGGTGGAGGTAGTGTGATGCTTTGGGCAATATTCTGCTGGGAAACCGTGGTCCTAAATGAGTGTGTACCGAAGATAAATAGAAGTTTTGCTCTGTCTGACTTAGTATTGAGCTCTGTATATCTTAGTTGATAAATGGGCGGCTTTATCATATATTGCACTTAACAGTATTTTTGGCAATGCACTGTGGAAAGCAAATATACCAAATACAATTCAAATGAAAGATCCATGTTTGGAGACTTGGTTCAATGCTACCCTTTGGTTACTCCAAAGAGCTACACGAAGCAGATAACATGTTTGACTTGAACCTGAATTAACTACTGGACTACTCATTTTCTCCATTATCTTTCTTTGTCATTACTGAGCCCCCCCCCCCCCAAAAAAAAGAAGAAAATCTTCTGTCCACGATTCTATGAAATTACAGCAAAAGTGACAGGAACGACGATTCCATCTGACAAGCCAGCCAGCTAACGGGCCCACTGCCACAGGCTGAACTGTGTTTCCAGTTCATTTCAGGTTATTTCACATATGCATGAATTAAATTTGTGTAATGGCTTTCTTAGATTTTTTGAATGATATTGAGGAAATTAATTCATTACAGTCTGTGACTCATTGTGAGATACAAAATGAAGTGTCACAGAGAAAATGAAATGAAAGGAGGAGTGAAATTAAAGTTCGAATATTGTGCCATTTGAATTTGGCATACAGAGGAATTAGAACTGCTCCCGCACATAGCCAGTTGATTTTTCTGGTGACTTGATAAAACTTTGCAAGAATGCCTCCATGCAACATATAGCCTAAAACAAAAAAACAAGGACATGATATTCCCCTCAGCCACATTTTGGCAAGAGAGGTCGAGCATGTGTCTGATTTAATACATTTCCAATTATGACAAACATCTTCAAGCAAGCGCAATTGCGGACAAAAAAACAAACAGAACAGCAGGGCAATGACAAAGATCAGTGTAGTACAGCACTAAAAAAGCATGCAGTCTTAACTTCTCCTTGGGGCTTTTGAGAGATTAAAGTCAGCAGAGCACAACAAAATAAAACATTTAAATCCCTTAAACGTGTTGCCCACTCCGGGTCCTTTTGCTTGGCTGAGAAGAGGGGAACCTTGATTTTGGCAAATTGTACTCAAGTGTTTGATTGACCAGAAAAAATACAAATAAAACATAAAACACCAGACTGTAAGGGCATTTTATACACACACACACATACATATGTGTGGTGTTGTGAATGAGGACCCAAAATGCAGGCACTGGCTCGACGTGGGGGAGTGTTTATTTACAAAACAGTGAATACAAACAAAACCAAGGATGGCAAGGACAGAACTAAGAAACCTAAACTGGGAAAACTAATAACAACCATGAAACCATACGTGTAGGGGAGTAACGAGATGAGCCGCAGAGAGACACCAAACAATGCAGACACCATTTAACACAGACAGACCGACAACGAGCACAGGCAAACACACTCTACATATACACAGAGGCACAAGAGGAAACAGCGCAAAACCACAACAGGAGCCTCCCTGAGTCCAAACAAGTCCATAAATACACACAGGTGCTTGAGCAACAGAGACCAAAACAGTTTAGGGGGTCGACCTGTAGGACGACGGCACAGGTGGGTGAAATGAAGAAGGTCCCTGAGCGGTTCAGGTGGCCGGCCAGGAGGTCGACAGCCCCAGAGTCTAGAACACAGATCCGGAGGTCGACCACGCAGAATGCAGTGGCGGCGTGGAAACAGTTCTGGAAGCCGACGGCAACGGAGCAGTTCAGGAGGCCGCCCATGATGGCGAGAATGTCCAGCCAGCAGGACCAGGCATGATCACAGCTGACGGAGCAGGTGGTGGCGCTGCAGGCGACGGCGTGGAAACTGCAGGTGGAAGCTGAACAAACTCACCAGAGCCGTCAGCGGACACGAGGTGCTGAAGCGGTCCCAGGGACGCTCCAGTGGAGACAGGAACAGAACCAGCAGTGGGTGCACAGAACAAAACCCTAAGAACTCAAAACAGAATACATAATCAGAATAAACTAGAACATGAGCCCATAATAATAAATAATAATAATAAAAGATATTAGCCTGTGTACTGTTTGGTCAGGATTTATGGTCCAAATTCAAACATTTTTAGTTTGTTAAAGAAGAAGAGCGAGCGAGCTGGCAGTGGAGCATGTGGAGCTGTGTGCGACAGTGAAGATCCTGTTTCCCCTGGCTCTTCCCGTGGACCCCTGGCTTTCCCCCTCCACTTGTATATCGTGCACTCTGGGTCTGTAAATAAAGAACTGTTTATTTGTGATTCATAGTGTGCGCTTGTGTCCGTCCCGCCTGCCTTGACAACAGCAGCCTCTCAAAGTACAGGGTGGGCCATTTATATGGATACACCTTAATAAAATCCACTAACCCTGGATTATAGCACTATAGATAATGAATAGGATGGTGCATTGTTATCATTGTATCATTCCTTCATTTAGGCTCAAATCAGTTTGACATTTGAATGTGCACAGTTCCCGGAAATAAAAACTTTACTCAAAAACATTAAACCTAAAGTAATGAGCCTGTTTGAAAATGTAAGGAGTAGAAAATAGAGATATTTGTTTAGAAATGCAGGGAGTAAGACTAAAAAGTTGTTAGAATAACATTACGGAGACGTCCTTACTTCCCACCTGTGAATATAGGTAACAGAAAGATAACTTGGGTATGTTTAAGGGGTTAAAAGAAAACTGGTCAAAGGATTTTCAGCACGAATAACAACAAAAACAAAAGGAATAACAGGATTTTGTAGATACTTTTTCCAAGGATAATACCTCAAAAGATAAGTAAGGACTAACTAAGTAAGGGGAATAATCAAATAGACATCCATCCATAGTAGCAAAACAAAAGAACATACGTGCTGCATTGATCCCAGTTTCATTCTGGCATTGTTCACACATTCTGAACAAATTCACCACAGACAAGACATACAGTCAGTAAGCAATCTACTAACATATTATGCTTAATAGGGTTATGTTATTACTTAAATACCAACTCAGTAAGTCATTTTTATTCAGTAAGTATCACCTCTCTGTTTTAGTTGGGTGGATGCTGGGAAACAGCATCAACCAATTGAGATCCACAGACCCATGGAATTCTTTATTCTTTATTATTATTATAACTAGTTGCTCTGTTCTTCGTCATGCAACCTGGGTCACAGTTCCCGTCCTATTGTCACCATTCAAGGTCTAAAACATCGTGCTATATCCCCTGACGACCGCTATATCTTTTGGTAATTTTTACTGGGATACTTTTCGAGATAATAACGTTTTTATGATCGTTTTTTTCTCTATTCAAACCAATGGGTTCTCGTCAAAGTGCCGCAATTCCGACCGGCGTTGAATGCATCATCATAGACGCATGGACGTGGTGACGTAGGGGCGCTACGTCACCGACGTCACCGCGTCGTTGGAATAAACGGCTAAATGTGGAGATGGGGGTCTGTGAACCGCTAGGCACTGTTTAAATAAACATTTCCGGACGGAAAACCCCCTATCAGAGGTGCGTTCAGCACGTTGCAGATCTGCTGGAGGAGGGGAAACGT
>VURO01010248.1:6786-32184 GCA_015108175.1 Pelvicachromis taeniatus
GGGGTTACCTTTTTGTTAAAAAAAAAAAAAAAAACAGTGATTCTCGGCTCTCTGCTGCTGCTCCTGCCTGACCCCGGTCGGTCCGCCGCCTTTGTCTAGCCAGGCGCACGCCGCTCCGTCTCCCGCACACGGGACTGACGTCACCCGCGACACAACAATCAGTTCAAAGGCCACATGCAGCAAAGGGAGCGCATCAACGCACAGCAGCCTGAGCTACTGTCACCCCCGCCGGGTCTGCCAGAGCACTATTTCACCCTTCTCTTTCGTGGAGGGTTTTGTACCCCGACTATTAAGGCACTGATACATGTTTTAAAAAATGTGACCACGGTTGGGTGTGTTCATCATGGCTACCAATGAGGTGTTTGGGGTGGTCCAACAGCATCACTGAGCGATGTTCATGCACTATTAGTTTGCTTTCTAGGATATTTGTTAAAAAATAACCAAGCTCATAAACGCGCCACAGGGTTATTCTAGTGATCTTGTAACATAAACTAAAATAATTAAAATAAAGGATATGTTTATACTCTCACAAGCTATTTTTATATAAGCGCGTGCATGTTTTAAAAATGAAAAAAACAAACAAACATATGCATGTTTCATGTAGACCTTCAGCTAGTGGCACAAAGATGAAATGTATTACTAATATTGACTGATTTATCTTATTTGAGGGTGAAGGGTTATGTGGGTGTAGAGATCCCTCCACTGCCAACAAAGACAAAAGGAATATAATCATTACATGTTATTTTCTCCCTTTTTTTCCATCAATATAAAGAAACCATCTCCAAATGCTAGGTTTGATTCCTGGTCTGTCTGAAAGGTTATACAGGAAGGACTGAGTAGAGCCAGCTGAGGTGGTTGGCATTTGACCAGCATGCCTCCTAGTTGAGGTGTTCCAGGGATGTCCCTCTGGGAGAAGGATGGATGGTTCGGTATTCTCTCTGAGGAGATGGAAGAGGTGGCTTGGGATGGGTGATGTGGGTGTCTTTGCTTACACTGCTCTCCTATGACCTGGATGGATACTGTTTAATAAAACTTGTGTGGGGACATTAAAGTTTGCTTTTTGTAGGCATCGTTTTAACAGACACTTGAACTAAACACAAACTTGAAGAGGAAAAAGAAAAAGGACACACATAAGAAAGACGCTTTTATTTGACAAAAAAACAAAACAAAACAGTACATCAGCAGTGTGTTTGTATGATCTGAGGGAACGCACCTTTTACTGAAATGCAATAAGAGTTGTCCAAACAATAGTGAAAAAGAACAAATACCATGGCTTCATGTTCAAAGCTATGTAAACTCAAATTATTGTGAAACAAAAAAAGTCTGTACTGTGACACTGTAGTCATCATCACCCAGAGCCATGTAAAAACGCTGCAGCATTTCAATGCTTCCAAACATGACGTGCTAACTTACAGTGTCAGTAAAACATAGAAAGCAATAGCAGGAAACAAAAACACTTCTTTAAACCAATTAAAATGTAACACACACACACAGATCAGTCGTATACATAAAGGTTTGCGTTTTCAACACTGAGCTTAAACAGCTGTTAACTAAACATAACACTGCATTGTGTAGAGCACCATAACCAGCTGCCGGACTTTAGTAGAGGTAAAAATGAAAACTCAGAGCACCCTTACAGGATTATACGGTCATGTTTAAAAAAAAAAGAAAAAAAATTAAAGACCACAGTCTTTGTTTAGGTTAGGAAGAATCTGCAGAATGTCTGCATATAAAGTCTGCCTCAGTTTAACTGCATACAAACCTTCATGGAGCCGTTAATTCGAGCATTGAAAAGACTTTACCAGCAAATGTCTCAAACAAGTCTGTGGGAGAGATGGAGGAGAGTTACTTGTTTAGGAATGTACTGTAGGTCATATATAGATTTTATATATTTATGTATTTTAAAAGTGATTAATTCAAGACAAATTCAGCCATACTGTAGTGATTACTGCCTTTCTGCGTACCTTGGCTATAACTCCTCCTTCTCCACCTCCTCACCCTTCACCTCCGCTGCTGCGTCTGCAGCGGCGTCCTTTATATGAGCCAGCATATCAGCCATAAGGGCTTCTTCGAGCCGCCTCCTCACATTCTGCACCAGGTCCTCCTGTTTCCTGAGGGGCACAGACGAGAACACGTAATTTCATTAATGACATAACGTCTTTCACAACTTAAAAGTTAAAACAAGTCTCAGGGAAGGAAAAGTGAAAATCATCTGATGTCCACTAAAATGCCACACACTACACCTCAGCCCACCATGTCAACTTAGTGGGAGGCCAATCTTTTATTTACTTTTTAAAAAAGAAAAAAATATTTATTTTTTTACCTCAGTCCAGAAAATCATTTTACTTTCAGACCTATATATATAAAAATGCAATTCACAGAGACATGAAGCTTGATAACTGTAGATGATACATCCAACACAAGAACACAGAAGTAATGTGCATTTCCTCTGTGGAAATGAAGTTTTTATGAGTTATACATGGAGACATGTGCTCTAAATTTTAACATGAACACTTCAGTCTAGAAAACTTTGCACATCATTACAATAACTTAAGGATGATAACATGTTTTAGGAAATGAAAGTCACCAGTGAAGGGGGATAGTGTGTGTGCCGATAACAGGGCATATCTTTGATACGATCTCAGACACACATTTATGTCTGTGAACACAGCAGCTTCAGAGATGTGCTGTTCAAACCGTATGTACATGAGGGGCAGCCAATCTGAAGACAGTTGGCATAAAGACAGGGTGGCTTTAATGGAAGAAGAGGTAAAACCGCTGACTCATGCATTCAAGTCATGTAAATCTACTTTAGCGGAGTCCAAGAATAAAAATCAGAATAACAGGTTACCATTAAATATACAAAAAAGAGCCCTGTTCTCTATTGTTTTCACCTGAGGTCATACACACATCACTCGAGAGCTGTCTGACATACAATCATCGGTTTCTAGGGAAGAATGCGTATTCCCTGACTGGCTTATGGTAGTTCCTGGAGGCTGGTGGCTCTCTCTGGGTAAAATCAGTTGCAAAATATGGTGCTGCACCAAAAACTTTTTTGTTAATTGACTCAGCTGCTTTCAAATTGCTACACTTGCCTGTAGTTTATCCATGTTTGTGTGCCAATACTAAATAATAAACAACTAACCGAGTGGTAGTACAACTTGAAAAAGTGCAAAGGAAAAGTCTGCACTGCTGGAAGAGGAAAACAAATTTTCCCCTAGTGACAAGTGGTTGCCAGGTGGTCGCAAACTGGTCTCTGGGCCTGTGTGACTGGGCCCTTAGTCACTTGATCCTACACTGTGACCATGATTGTCACATGTCCAAAATGATAGATACGTTAACATCACATGATTAGTGGTCACGTCTTAAAAACAACAACAAAAAAAGAAAACCCACAAAAAAAACACAAAAAACCCCCACATATCTGCATTTTATCTTGCTTTTCGCTAAATGGACTGAAGCTGATGTGCTGTTCTCACCATGTGAACAATGACCCAATTATATTCAATTTGGTATAAGAGTATAAATGCAGACTATGACTCATTACAAAGCCATAAAAGAGAAACGCAACGCAAAGTAAATCTCAAGACTTCACTTTTGAACACAGTTTGTTTTTCTAACATTTATATGTGTTTGAACTGAAGGTCAAATAGCAAAACAATAATGGGGACTTCAGGTACAACTGTGCATGTAGGTATCCTGAGTTTTCAGTGTGTAACACTTGTTCTCAGTATGAAACGTGCTTGGTTCAGTATGCTTCGTGAGCCAAACATCTACTGTCCTGCAATAACAATTGAAGTGCGCAGGTTTTGGCAGTGCACAAGTTTTTTTTTTTTATCATCAGCTATAGCACACTAGCAGGAGCTTTAGTAAATAGGTACAATGTGCTGACTCCCTATATGTTGAGTCTGAATTTAAATCTGTATTCTTGTGTCACTAGAACAGAAAACGTCTGTGCTCACAGGTCAAGTGACCGGCTACCAGCTCATAATAAATGTGAATACCAAGACCACAGTTGCATTTGTCTGCTGGCAGCTCTGACAAAGCTTTTTCAAACAAGATGTTGATGTCCTCAGTGATATTACCGTGCAATTTTAAAGCCTATTTAACGGTTTTACTGTTGAGTCCAGTGTTTGAACCCAGAAAGGACTTTTTCCTTCAATAGCTCAGCTCCCCAGGTTAACGATGCCTCTTTATGGCAAAAAGAGATTCTTAATCTGAAGCTTCACTTCCTGATTAAATAATCATACTGAATAATAAAATTACAATGGGGCCTTAAAGGCCTAAAATCCTAAAACAGAGTGCCTCAGCAACCCCAACGTGAGAGGGTTACCTGGGCAACCAGAGCCTTAGCATTAGGGATTTTTCCTTTGAAATAACAATCGAAATGATTCCAAAACTGAAGTTCATCATGTGGAGAGTTTGGTGAGTACCTGACACTTTACATCATATTGTGACTGTGGTGACGTATACTACATGAGAACAGAAAACAACAGTCACTGACAGTCAAGTCATTGATTGTTGAAAACAGCAGTGTGTGCCCAATGATAAACAATAAAAGAAAAAGAAAATACCACCTCACTGCTTGGTAGTGGTGGAACATGCTGAAATGCACTTGATTTGGATTTGACACTGCATAGAAAAAGCCACCAGCACTGATTTCGCACATTCATCAGTTTCCTGTGCATTAACAATATCAGTGAGAAAACCAGAGCTCCTTCATGTTAAATATATGACGATCTCACCTAATATCATCATCAGTCACTACAAAGGCTTTGCAGAGAGGCTGCGCAGTGTTGAGCCAGACTCCTGGATTTTTCTCCACCGCAGCAGTGAGTTGTCCAGTGATGGGTGCCGGGCTGGTGTGCAGGGCGCTGGCGAGCGCAGAGAGCAGTGTTTTGTCTGAACATGCAGGCCCCACACCTAAAGAGAGAAAATCAGGTGGTATGGGTCAACCTGGTACAACTACTTCTGTTTGAATTATGTGAGACAGGTAAGTTTTAAAGGTTAACCTTGCAAGCCTTTGGGGAGATCCATCGTTTTGACCAGCTCTTCTGCTATATCAAATGCATTTAACCCGCTCAACTTCCTCTCCCAGAACAGCTAAAGAGTGAAGCAAAGAGGAAGAGGATAGCTTTTGTTTATTTTGTTTCCAAAACTAAACATCTCACTCTCTCACACACACACAGATCAAAATTTTAATTACCATTAGAAAGAAAGAAAAAAAGAAAAACTTGACACACTTTCCTTCACACTTTCCTTTTCCACACTTGCTTCAGTCTTACTTGTTTTGGTTGCTCCACAGCCTTCTGGGGGTCTGTCTTCACCTTGTTGTTGGGGTGATTTGTTACTTTGGTCACTGGCTGTTTGAAGATGGAAGCTGTCTGTCGAACTGGCAGCGTTGTGTTTAAATCAGGCTTGGCCTTTAACAGAGAAACGTAACCAGCTTTTTGTTAGTTTTCTACCATAAGAACAGACTTTTTTCTTTTCTTTTTTTTAAATGAGTCTTTTATGAAAAGCCACTTTTAAAGCCAACAGTTATCCTACTGCTTTAGTTTTACTGCTGTCAGTCCTGAATAGCAGTGGCTGCCGCATCCCCTATTTAATTGTGAAGAGGCTGTAAAAATATTATGAGGCAATGGAATGATTACTATGACACAATGGGGCATTAAAACAGAAACGCAGTAAATAGCTACAAGGAAAACATCTCTCCTTCAGCTTAACAGCAGACATAAACGGCTGTAACGATGTTAATTTTACAACATTTACCACTTGTACAGTCAATCATAAAACCTCGTCTGTGGGTGAGGTTTACTGGTGAAGGACATCAATGCACTCTATAACAACTATGAAGTAACTACAGGTTTCAAATGTCAAGAGGTAATAATCTACCATCCAAATATCACTCCTTATTTACTACCTAGTGAGTACATTTAATGTTAAATTCATGTGCAATTTGCATATGTTCAAGTTAGGAATCTAAAGTTTCAATTCATGACAGAAAAACTTCCTTATGTATATTAAACTGAACAAGTGACAGACTCTAGTCTGTTTTTACTGCAATTTATCGGTCATGACAGAGAGGCTCCTGTGACTGTCATGAAATTTTAAGCACAGTTTGCTACAAGGCTTCAGGCAGACAGCGTGATCAGTGTACAGCCTGATGAGACTTCAGCTGTGCTTTTGGTTTTGAAGTTTATGACAAACACTCCAATGAAATGGCGAAAATTAGACTTGAACCTAATGTTTCAGGACCAAGCTGTCTCACCCTTATTTGATGGCTGATGTCATAGAGATGGTTGTGCCTGCTACGCTGTCCTTTGATCAGGAGTGACTGTTCCCCCCGGGAGTGGCCGGCATTCACATCAGTGTGAGGGCTGCTGCGGAATATCTGCGGCTTGTTGAGAATACGCTTAACAGGTAGGCTAGAAAGAAAAACAGAAAAACCATAAAAACTAGCATCCACCAGGGATCAACAGAATATTTGATACATCAGTTCTGCTTATAGCAGCATAAGATAAAACAACATGTACTTTAATATTTATCCCAGAATCTGGGAAATTCCTGTGTTAGAGAAGCCCAAACATTAAACCCAACATATAACAAAACAACCTAAATAAAGCAGAATAGTTAGATGAACACAAACATGTCAAAATTAAGTTAAAGTAGATAAAAAATAAAAATAAGAAATCCACAAAAGCAGCACAATTAAATAGGCAATGTAAATAAAACATTAAAAAAATGTTTTATTTTCATTTCCTATTTAATAAAAATAAAATAGGAAATTAAAATAAAACATTAAATAGGCAATGCCTATTTAATTGTGCTGCTTTTGTGGATTTCTTATTAGATTTAAAAAAAAAAAAAAAAAAACATACTGTCAACATACGGTAATAGTTTTTTTTTTAAAATCACATTTGAACACTGTGTAGAAACTAACTAAGAAAAAATAGAGAAGTTGGCATTTGACTCAGGCGGGTCATCGGGTTCATCCCAGTATCTTTAACTGGGACATCCAAGTATTTAGTACCCCACAGATCCTCTCAGTTACTTTTATGAATAAACCCTTTGACACAGTCCCACTTATCTGGGGTCACCTGAGTAGATGCGTTTTGTTTTTTGATAGTATGAAAATTGTGAAGGAGGGCATAAATGTAGCTGTGGAGACAGCTTAATTTCATTCACTACAGTAGCACTGTGGAAAAACTGTTGAACTTGCACTTATTTTTCTTAAAATATATCAGAGTAACCGTCAAAATGACCGGGTTTACAAATGAATGGTTTATTAAATATGTATTTACACTCCTTTACACTAAAAGAAAGTGAAAAGATTTGTGTGTCTTTTTTAGGTTATCAGATATTAGTGACCATCAGCCAAAATTGACTACTGATATTTAAACTGTTCTCAATTCATCGTTGACTCATCTCTCATGAATGATGTCAAGCCATTTTGAGACAGAAAGTACTTAGGGGTTGTGTACAACATTCTCAAAAGACAACATTTTTCAACAGATCTGGTCAAAAAGGAATCAAGAAATTGCAACAAATTTAACATAACAGCTCTAAAATTTCACTCGGGATAAATAAAGTTTGATCTAATCTAATCTCTAAAATATAAATTAAGTAAACACTGTGTGGGGACAATAACGTAGACTCATATAGCCTATAACTCTAAATACACAATGATATAAAAAGATATTTTAAAAAAAATATTGGGAAAAACTTGTCGAGCAGGGACCCCAACAGGTGTGATGACAACAAGTCAAGCGACGTCATTCAAGCACCTCTGTTGCCCACCCTGTGGTTAAAAGCGTTTTGATCAGCAGTAGCTGATAACACCCACGTGGTTATTTTTGTTTGACCGTCTCTAACTGAAGTGTGTCTGAAGCGTACTCATGGCGAGCCCCACGTGAAGTTTTGAGCGCTCGTGCTGCTGTAGCTGTGCTGTGACGGGCCTGCGCACTGCAAGTCAAGCGTGTGTAAACAATGAAACTTAGCTAGCTAATCAAGCTAGCAGCGCCGGGACGTCAAAGTCGTAGCAAATAGCGTGTCAATTGTTGCTTGAAGCTGCAGTATTTTAAGCGTAACGAATTCAACCCGCTTTAAGACCAGCGTTTAGCTACAAAAGTAATGCTGCAAATAAATTAATTAAACCTCCCGAGATCCGTTCATTTACTGATGAATGTTTAAGAGTCCCACGGATGTATGCAGGCGTGCGTGCATTTCCTCATTATTACAAAAACTCACTCGGCCAAACATGACAAAGTCCTACCTTTTTCTTTCCATGGCCCCGACTGTCTCGATGTGTCTGCCCCTAATTTTGGCTAATAAACGACAAAAACTCCACTACCTGATTAATATTACTGCAGGCATGAATTTTGTCTGCTAGCTGTCTGTGTCACCTCGAGACCTTCGCAAGTGTAGATCACTCCGCCAGATCAGTAACTTAATGAACACTGTAATCCATGCGCCACGCTGCTGTAAAGTAGTCCGAAAGTGAAGCTCACGGAGGTCTCACGTGACCTTTGTCATAGGCGGAAAGTAACTATGACACAGTTATAACACTTTAACGTTTTCATCGTGTTCATAATTGTACTCAAAACTAGATTGATGGGAAAAATGTTACTTTAATTGTAAAATGATATTTGTTTGTAATTATTGTGAACTGGATTTTTGTGGCTATACGGACTGTATTTAAAGTCTAACAATAACAATACAGTACAATAATACAATTACACTAGCTTGATGCTGTAACAGGTAGGCCAGCTACATTAAAATCCAAGTTTAACAGACTGTATTTATTTATTTTAATTGTTTTAAACTGTTAGCTACACATATTCATTTTCCTACTAACATCTATTCACTTTGTATAGAATTGAATTCCTGGACCAGTATTTTCAACTACACCACTTTTTGTATAGAGAGGGAAGAAGTAATGTGATCATCTGAAATCAAAATAACTGGTTTCTAACAGTTCCCCAGCTGTTAAAACAAATATTAAGTGCCCTGATATTTTTATAGCTTGTTAACACGAGAGTGAAACTGTCAATACTTTTCACTGTGACCAGTTATGGCCTTTAGGGATGGGTAAGAGGGGCGGTTTTTACATTTTCTACATGCACATTTACACATTCAACTTAAGCAGGAACACAAGCAGAAGTAAATAAATGCACAAACAGCCATACTATAGGAGAAATCAAACATACTTTACTCCTCACAAAAATCAAGAATGAAATTTGACCCAGAGTGCACAGATGATTACAATAAATACCCGTCCTTAATCTGAACAGGAAAAGACACCAAAAGCACGTTTAAATCGTGACTACTTTCTTCTTTGTCTGTTCATGTCTTTACTGGCAGAAGAACGCTGAAATGCCAAACCCAAGGAACATTTCATTGGACATTGGTAGTGAACAGTTCAATGCTGAATGAGCTGCAGGGTGAAGATGATGGGTTCTGGTGGCCTGCCGTGCAGTGGAAGGTCCTGGCTGCAGCAGTCCGTGGTCTCTCTGAAGGTCCTTGTGTAAAAACAAAAAACAGCGCTGACCTGAGGAGGAGGAAGGTACATGTGTTATAATGTGTTCAAGAAATTATCAAAGCTGGCCGCTGAGGGCAAGAGGAAAAGAAAACCTGAGTGGCACATTTGTGGCATTTTTGTTCATTAACTGTAATTTTTTTTTTCCCGTTTAAAAGCATAATTTAAAATTGAATCAACATCAACTTAATGAACGATTCAAGTTAATGACTATGAGTTTAAAATTTCCCAGTGATCACAGTCTTTTCATTAGAAGCTGCCCAATACAGTCTCAAACATGCCACTTTCCTTAATTCTGGTCTCGTGTCCTCTCTGAACTGTCCAGTTTCATTTAAGATATTAATTTATTTATCCCAAAAGACTGCAGATTACTATGTTAAAGCAGCCAAAGTGAAAATAAAAATATATCAATGATTACATTGTCACAATCGTCAATACTTTCTTTTAGCAAACTGATGAAATGTACCCCTGTTTTTCCAGAGTTGTAGTCAGGCTAAAGCCCTTTAATTTGATCAGACCAGAACGTCTTTTAATGACTAGTGCTTTCCTGTGACTGAGCATAATGACCTCCTGAATTTGTTCAGTGCCTTTCTGAATGTCGGCTTTGTAACTGAGAAATAAATGAAACCAAAAGATCGCCTGGCAGCTTTGTGTCAGATGACATCTCACATTTAGTAATCACATTTTCAATCTTCATATTATTACGTCAAGCGCTTACAGGGCTCATCGTGACAAACCGCTTCATTGTTTCCTTCCTATCAGTTGAAGACTTTTCAATCCCAGCTCCGACTCTGGACATTTTTTCGGAAATCACAGTATGTCTGTTTGTTTGTTTGTTTTTAATATTAATGTAGTGTCCCATTCTGTTGGGTTGAGTCATGCGGTTCAGGCAATATTTATTAAAAGAATCCATTTGGGAAACAGAGGGCTAATACTCCACCCAGTGATGCTTTTACCTCTGGATTGAGGCATGACTATTACCACTATATAGATAGCCTGTTTGCCAGGCCAGTAAACAGGAACAATATTATATATCTCTATCCATCCATCTATCTATGCCTAACAAACATGTAATATTATAGGTTTTTCTTGGCTCTGCAGTTTGATTTTGGGCAGTGAGTACTCATGATTGGTCTGTATGCAGTAGAAGAAATGAGTCTGTGTTTCATTTGACTCAAAATTGTTCCCTTGAAAACCTAAGTATGCTGAAAGACTCGACTTCTGACCCCAACAAACCCTGACTGTGGGACTGCAACGTGTTTTCTCTAAAGTCACATACATCCTTCTGTAGACTGAACATCCACAGTGTCAAGAAAATTACTGAAAACCAAAGCCCGACTTAAACAGTTTGAAATATCCCAAAAGAAGTTAAGAATAATAAAAAAACAAAACATTAAAATATTTCTGAATTGCGTTTTCTGAAATGTGTTTATTTTGAATATCACGCACATGTGCTGCCTGTCAGCGGTAGCTGAAAACATTTAGTGTTACACAATGCTACAGCACGTGAGAAATGTAATTCTTGTCTGTTCAAACAAGTTTAAAGTCAACATAGAAGTAAAAGTGGTACCGTGTAGCCTGATCATATAGTTTGCAACAAGCTGCATATTACGCTGCAGAATTGCAGAGAACTTCTACAAATTTCAGGAGCGGGATCTCATTTACATATCTATGTCAACTTCACATATAGGAATCCCTATCGGTTTATGGCCCGCTGGTCATCGCAAATCTACAAGTTATATATTCACAACAATTTTTAAAGTCTTTGAAACTATCATCACTGATTCTGGGGGATGCCTGGTCCTCCCTGAAGTCTCAAACCTAAATCCATCTTTACTCCATCTGTCATTCTCTTTGAAGAAGCACTGTTAGTCTAAGTGAGGTTGTGGTCCCTGGTTGTTAAATGATTACTTATTTTTCAGCTGTGCACGATAATCTCCCAATTGACTGTTTCACGTTGCCATTCTTTGGACTAACCTGACACATGTTAGTCATCCTTCTTGAATTTGCCGTTGATATAGGGGACATAATCCAAAACCAAACGCCAGTCTGTGAAGTACACTAGAGCTACACCTCCAGTTGTTCCCCATACTGCCATATTTGGGAGCCTGTGGAGTGAAAACAGTGAAAATTTGTCTGTCGTCTTTCTTTTAATGTGAGCACTGACTGAAGAAACTGGATGGAGAAATACATTTTTACTGGGTAAAACCAAATATTCATGTCAGTGGTTTTTTGGTTTCAGTAGTTTAGGGAATCCACACAGGTTTAAAAACAGTCTGCGTAACTGAGTAAATGACAGATGCATAGGAAGAAATATTTTTTTTGATCAATTATAACCTCCACGCACAAGCACTGACAATTTTATGAAGCTAAGAACGAAAAGTGGCCAAAGCTAAAGCCCCAGGTATGAGCAAAAGATCCAGGCAGTTGTGAGGAAAATTATGGAGGCGAGAGAAGAAGACAAAAGGGTTTATGCCTTGTTATCTGGTGAAGCTATAACCATTACTGGAAAAAAAAAAAGTACCAGACCTTTTTCTTTCCCCCAATAAATCTGTTGCACCTGCTTCTGTTTGTTACGGTAAAATATGCCAGAGCATTTTACTTTCATCTGTTTCAAAGACAGGATCCTGTAACTTAATCCAGTTGGGAGAAATTATAAAGTGTAATAATTTATTTTGTTAATTTCTCAAGAAATTGAGATAGATGATAGCTGATTTATGCCTGATGCCAAATGCGAGAGAACTTCACTTTGGATGCTCAGTTTAAGTCAGAAAGCTCTCCACACCTGAACTCGGAACATTAATTTTGTAATCGAGCCTCAAGAAGCCAAAAGGAAAAAAAAGCAAACACCTATTTTTTATTTATTTTTAAAAACATTTTGTTTATCAATAACATCCAGATTCACAGAAGGACAAAATATTTCTATGAAACATTCTAAAAACATAATTGCTTTGTATCAGTGCTAAATACTTACATCAACTCGATGATGTGCAATACTAATTAGCAATTCAAATAACAGTTTAAAGATAAAATCGTTTAAGGTTGAATCTTTTTTTTTTCCCGCCCCCATCTCGTACACTTGCGCTGTCATGTCAGGTTGGAAACCTTGTATTACACAGTTTACCACACACCAGTAGCCTAAAAACATGACAGTAATATTTGCTTTTGGAGCTGATTTATTTAGAATACTAAACACCTTCGCCCGAGATCACATGGTTTAGTCTGTTAGCTGGGTGTATTTAGTATTCAGACAGAGTTAATAAAGAAAAGATAATGCCCACTCGCTTTAATAAATAAAAATCATAACATCTTCAACAGACAGTCTAAAGTCAGCATGTCCCTACGACTATGACCTCGGTTAGGCTAACGGCTAATGCTAGCTAAGGACACATCGAGACACAGGTCCGAATTGTTTTTCCGCTTTTTCTCACATGCGCGACGTAAAAGCATCTTACCATGACTTGGCAATGGCCACATATTTCTGACCGATTACTTTACTAATCATATTTGGCTGAATTTTGTCCTCCTCACGTAGGACGTGCCACTGTAAAGGATTGGGAAGAACTTCCGAGTTTGTGTTGCAGCCTACATCTAGTGCGCAAGCGCATGCAGTACTTCCGCTTAATTAAAAAAATAAAAGCTATTAATATTGAAGGACGAAGAAAATTTTTGACGCGCTTGTAAGCACCTAAATAAACCGCAACGAACACGATTTTATGTTGCAAATCCATACAATGTCGTAATATTTCATTAAATGAGTCCTGTCTCAATTACAAAATCCTTTTTGGCGTTTTTCATATGGTGTCATACGTGTTTTGGTTGTTGTTTTTAAAAGCTTGCATTGTACCAAGTTGCACGGAGAAATCAGAGGCAAGGCAGTAATCCAGCACAGCACCGGTAATGATTTTCTTCTTTTGTCACAAATTGCCGTGTAATTTTTGACAGCGGGTGATGGATTTTATGGACACAGTTGACAATCGCATGTCTGCACCCTAATGGACTGTGCGAAAAAAAGACGCACCTGGTGTCAGATGTTACTGTTCTCTTAAATGTTTAGTTTCATAAATGAGAAGCGTGTGTATATAAGACTTTTATAATTAATTAGTTTAAGGTGTGAGGTTTTTAGTGAAGTATGAGGGTATTACTTGCAAATGTGAAACACTTATGAGGAGACTTACCTGGCTGTGTGTATGGGCCATAGAAAACAACGTGCACTCAGATCTGGTTTTCAGACTGGTTAGATTTGTACAGCTCAAAATATATATGTATACACATATATGTGCGGCATTCAGTTGAGGCACAATTTGTGGAACGAAGACGATTTTTGTAAGCTTGCCTCTGTAAGCCACCACAGTAGATTTTAAATAAATAAATAAAAAAATATATACAGTGCAGACTTTCAGCTCAATTTCAAGGGGTTTTACAGAAGTTTTGCATGAACTGTTTAAGAATAACAGCCATTTCTACACAGTCCCCATTATCAGAGGTTCAAAAGTAATGGGAAAATTGGCTGACAAGCAGTTTCATGGGCGGGTGAGGGTTGTTGTTTTAAACACAAGGGCCAAAGACATGTCAATACGGGAGGCGGTCATTAGATTGAAAGAACAAAATAAATCTATCAGGAGAGGTAAAATCAACAATTTGGTTCTTAAAAAGAAGAAATGCACTGGTCAGTTCAGCAACACTAAAAAAAAACCTGCAAGACCACAGAAAACAACTAAAGATGAAACCAAGATTAACGTGTACAAGAAAATCTGAAAAATACCACATGATTTTTCCCAAATGGTGGAGGCACTGTCATGACCATCGATGGTTGCCAGTGGAACAGGGTCACTGATGTTTGACTGATGACGTGACTGCTGACAGAAGCAGCAGGATGAATTATAAAGTGTACTCACTGTAAAGATTGCTGCAAAACTAATTGGATAGTGCTTTACAGAGCAAACAGATAATGACCCAAAGCAAACCGCAAAAGCAATGGCCAAGTCAGTCGCTTGACCTCAACCCAACAGAGCATGCTTTTCAGTTATTGAAGACAAAACTGAAGTCAGAGACCCACAAACAAGTAACAACCAAGAGCTAGCAGAGAACCTCAATGGATGAGAAACAGCATTTGGTGAAGTCCATTTGTACTTGACTTCAGGCAGATTTTCTCTGACTCGAAGCATTAAAAACAAACCTGACATGTTCAATTACAATAGTTTCTTATTGTCCAGTTAATTTTGAGGTTCTGAAAATGGGGCACTACAACTCCTAAACAATGAATACAAATGTTTTTTAAAGTCCTTGAATTCCAGCTGAAAATCAGGACTTTGGCTATCATTGGATTTAAAAGTAAATATTATATTAAATATTTTGGTGCACAGAAGCAAAACTGCAAAAATTGACTATATCCAACAAATTCTGGACATAACTGTACACGTGCACGCCTGCATTGCAGAGACATTAAGAATGAAGGTTCGTGTGGTCGCCTCAGGCAGTCACAGATTCAGGATTGGTAATGACAGAAGATATGCTGATTTTAAAACCTTGTGAGCAGATAAACTGAATGTTAAAGTGAAGAAATCATAACTGACATAACAGATTTTTATAAAGATGTATAAAAAAAAACAGCAGCTAATTTTTACATCTTTAAACATGGCTGGAAATCTTTTAAGAAGATCAAGCAAATCCTAACTCACTCAGTTTAATTGTGGTGTATTCAAAAACCAAGACACAAACGGGGAAGATTTTGTTAATAAAAATGGCACATTTATTGCTACATTACTGTTATATACACAACAGTTCTCAATATCTACTTTATATATAAAAAATAGGAAACTGGAGGCACTTTGAGGACATAGCCTACATAGATGTTGTCCCCAAACATGAGTGACGACAGATCTGTAGCAGGTCGTCTGTTGTGGTGGACAGAAAGGGTCAGGTGCATGTGTTTTGATACAGGGTTACTGCATCTTTCATGTAAAGAAATCAAAGTGTTCAGTAGCAATAAACCACATCACAAAAAACACACACACGTTATTGTGGAGGGGAAAAGACCAGAGTGAGTGGCAAAGAAAATTATATTTGGGGGCTTCTCCACAGGCCAACTTTGCAAAATAATGACAAATACTGTTACATATCAGTATCAGCTTGCAATGATAAAGCTGATAAGGACATATACATCATACAGCTGTACATATGTATCAATGTACATGCCAGTTCAGAACAAACTCATAAGTAAAAATCTGAACACAAAAGGCAAGAAGTACAGTTTTCAGCATCAAAGTTGTAGACCAGATTATAAGTCAGCTTACATCTCATGACTGACAGACACACACACACACACACACAGAAGCAGGTCACAGAGTGCGATTCTTCATTTAGGTGTTTGAGACACCGACCGGTGTTGCTGAAGTGTATATGCCTTTATACATCTCTATTATTTAAAAGAAGAAGAAGAAAAAAAAAAAAGGTACAACCTACAAATCCTTAAATGCAACATCATCCACCGTGTAGCAGACGTATTCAGGCACTGGTGTAAAACCAATATCAAAACTCCCACAGTCAGGAAAATGACCAAGGCCACCCTTTTTGATTTTTTTAAGCTTCATATTATTATGAATAAGCAAATTTTGTTGCAGATTGTGCAGACCGCTCCTTCTGCACCTTCCCCAGAAACTAATCAACAGGCTCATCAAAGAGTCTGACAACAGGGAAAGCAGAAGGGGGTGGAGAAAAAAAAAAAAAAAATTCAATTTCATTTTAAGAGAAACTGTCAAACAGCAGAACAATCAAACTACAAACGGCCTGACGGGTATGTGTTCAAACAGGGATAACAAAATAAATAAATAAAAAATTAGAGTCACAACATGTGATGTTGCAGCCATTTCTAATATTTTTTTACCCCCCCACATCTGGCACCAAAGAAAACACCTCACTTTGTTTCTGGAATCTAAACGGGGTCATCTTACACTTAATTTAAACAAACAAAAACATTTTAAATGATACAAACAAAACTCTTACAACTATCATACAGAATTAAAAAAACAAAACAATGACAAATCAGTTTTACAAAAGGAAGATCCTTATAGCAGGCTCTGCAATTGTTCAGAAGGGGAGGAAAAAACCAAACATAACACCAAACAACCAAAACAAGTCAGTCAGTGGCAACAAAGGTAGCAGTAACACTCATGATCCCTTTAAATACTCAGTTATTTCTGTCTTCTAGCAAAATGTAATATACCACAACACAAATTGCTCTGAGACTTGTGTTAAGGTTTACGTGCTGTAACAGCGTCTTTATTTATGATTGGATGTTGGCAGGCTGATGCGGCTGAAACTGAGAAGGATGCTCAAGTCCTTGTGGGGGGACGGGGGTCGGCATGTCGGTGTGCACGTTTGATTCTGCACCGAGTCACGTGTTTGTGTGCGCGGTGGATCTCTCTCCACCAGTCTTTCCATTCCACTTGCATGGCAGTGACAGTAACAGATGTACAGGACTTTCAGGTCGGGGGATCCATGCTTACAGAGCAAAAATGAACCCAGTTTGAGTGTACAACGCCTTTTCAGCCACTTTAATAAATGTAGGAAATACAGTCCAGATTACCAGCATGGCAAAAAGAGCAGTCAGATTCCATTGGCAGGAGTGAGCTGCCTCTGCAATTCAGTCAAGAGAATATTTATGATTTTCATCAACACTACGCATAAAGCCCACTTTTGGCGTAATTAACAGAGATAAATCCACCTTTTTTCTTGTGAAGAATGTAAGACCTTTTTTTCTGATGGGAATGCCAATAATTATCCACCAATACAAATCCTAACTTTGCTCACGTGAGCAATTGATCCGAACGCTTCATTTGATCCAAACAAGTTTTGCTCCCAAAGCATAAAGAAATGTTTTAAATGTCTTACAAAACCACGATGATCATAAGAATGTCCTTATGTCCAGTATCCGTTAAACCAGTGTCCTTGTTTTAACGTAATTCTGTGTGGAGATCAATAAGTCTTTCTTCTTCGCTTTTTGTATCGATGTGCTTGTTCTTGGATTCATCGTCAGGAATGTGGCCACCTGCTTTGTCAGTAATGAGGTGTGTGCGTGTGTTTTCCCAACAGTCGATTAACACGCTGAGATGCATGACAATGAAATATTAAGGCCACTTGTTCTTAGGGCTGTACAATCAACAGGAACTAGAAGAGAAAAGAAGAAGAAAAAATAGCTTCTTCTACAATTTGAAATAAACACTGAAAACAAACAACGTAAAAGACAGAAGAACAAGATGTTCTGACTCTAGATCAGGGGTGTCTAACATAAGGTCTGGAGGACAGAATGAGCCTGTGGATAAAGACTTTGACCATTCATACCATACCAAAGTAATTAAGTAATAGATAAACAACTAAATAACAATTAAGTCCCCCCGCACTGTTGATTATAGAAATTAATATTAAAAAAAACATTCACACTGTAGGTAGTCTGCAAACTCACCTAAGAGTTACATATGGCTCCCAGAGTTGTGTCCATCTCCTCCTACAGCTGGGTGACCCCCACTGAGCTGCATCTGGGGGTCCACACAGGACACTTTCTCCTCCTCCCTCCTCTTGAGGCAGGCAGCCTTTGGGTTCAAATTACGCTCTTTGAACACAAATTTTAAAAAAGATGTATTCATTAAAAACACAGAAAATTGGACTTGTTAAGCTTAGAGAAATGCTTACAGACCATAGACAGAGTTATGAACATACAAATGGTTTACTACAGAAGAGGGATATAAAAGAGAAAAGCAAGACGTGAGAATGGAAAGTATGGCAGGAGCTGCAGGTGTCTGGCAGAAAAGCAGGGATTTACTTCCTCAGATCCGCTCCCTTTCTTCCCTTTTTATTTATTTATTTATTTTTTTACATAAAGGCAAAGAGAAAGCGGCAATTTACACATTCAGCAGGAACAGAAGAGAATGTCCTTTAGATGACTGGCTGGCAACTTACGTCCAGCTATGTCTGAGAGAAGGCCGGCTGCCTGTTGGAATCAGACTGTTCTGAATTGGCTGACCTACCTCGCACCTGCTTCTCCAGACCCAGTATGACCTGGACAGCCTGTTGCAGGATGACCAGCTTGGTCTGGGCCTTGTCGCTCTGCAGGTGGACCTGACACATCCTGCCCAGCTCTCTGAAGGCTTCGTTTATGTCACGAACACGCACTCTCTCCCTAGCGTTGTTAGCAAGGCGGCGCTCACGCTCCCTCTGCTCCTTCTCCTCAGCAGTCAGATTCTCATCGGTCACCGAGACAAGGCTGCAGCTGGGAGGACAGGTGGGGGGTTGGAGGGGCTGGTTAACAAACCCAAATCACAACCCTGACTGAACCTAGGCAAGATGGTCTCAGTAAAATTCTAGTTAGAGACTGGTTCAAAGAATTTAAGCTATTTTCCTGTTACCAGGAAAAATTAGACCTTTGCACTGACTGCAAACTCCCACAAAGAGACCAGTGAAAATTCTAATAAAGATCTCAGTGGAGCGGAGCTGTACTGCAGGAGTGTGTGTGCATGGGCACATAAGTGATTGTAAAAAGTTCAAATGCCCATGTTTTCATTCAGGCACATTTTAAATGTTTAGATTGAAGAATCTCAACACTTAGGGACTTCAAGCCCAAACTGGATCAAAATGCAACAGTTGACCAGCATCACCAACCCTAAAACGTTTGTGGTTAGGGTACCTAATCGCCAAAAGTAGCTTTCGGTCATTTGGGTCCAGGGTGGAAGTTGAGGGCACTATTGTGACTGTCTAGCAGAATGAGAGAAGTTATGGCAAGTGAGACAGAAAAAAAGAGAGAGGAAGCAACACCCTGTGCCGAAATGCATTATGCACAAAGATACAGAAGAAACACATAACGAGATACACTGAAGGCATCATGTTAAATACATCAGCAGCGGGAGATGTATTTATCGGAATGAGAGGAAGAGTAGGTCGCGGTTGGCATCTGTAAAGAAAATGAAAGGGGATGGGAGAACAAATGGCGAAACCTTTTCTTTTTATTTTAAACAGCAAAGCAAAATTAGAGACTTAATGCTTGAAAGAGCAACACATGCAACACAAAGACAGTGCTACAAAGATGGAGGTGGGTTAATACATAGCACAGAGCCCTGCTTGCGTGGTATAAAGGACACTGAAAGGCTGAAGTAAAACAGACATTAAAATGCTGAAATAACTTGAGGTGTATAAGAGCATAATGAGATAACAGCAAAAAAACCAAAACAAACAAATGAGCAGACAAAAGGTGTTAATGCGGTCCGAAAATGAAGCACACAAACATTTAAGCACTTTCTCTAGAAACAAGCAACTAGCTTTGAGGCTTTGCAGGACACACAGCAGTCCTGTGTGTGTTACAGGAAAATGAAAGTTTTACGATGTATTGGAGAATGGGCTCGTCTTAAAAACAGCCACACAGCTTGACTTGCTATTGCCATGTCCTTGCTTTTGGCCATTTTAGGAAACGCTGCATAAAGACTAATGTTTAAAACCAGTCGGTATGTTTAAGACTGTTGATGGAGTGACAACCATCCCGACAAGATGGCTTTAATATTAGAATAGCAGGACGTGACAGAAGCTGATAAGTGAAGCCACGTGGATGTTTTATTTTGTAAAGATGCCCTTCCCCTCCACTTCCTTCCTCCTTGGACACCCACTGACCTCGAACTTGCTGCTCCAGGTTGAGTATAACGTTAACAGCCTGTTGCAGTATGATCAGTTTGGTTTGTGGTTTCTCATTGTTCAGATGGAGCTGACACATGCGGCCCAGCTCCTTAAAAGCCCCGTTGATGTCCCGCACTCGTAGCCGTTCGCGGGTGTTGTTTGCCAACCTCCGCACTTTCTCCCGCTCAGCCTTAATCTCCACTGGTAGATCTTCATCGTCATCCTCCTCATCCAGACTAGTGAGGAGTCATGGTAGAGGAGGAGGTAGGAAACAACAGTATAGGTACAGTTCACTTGTTTTACATCTGATATAAGACACCATCGCTAAAGCTAAAAAGCTTTACCAAGTAAGTAACAAATACACTGAGTCCCTGTCAAATTTACAATATAGAGTAAAATCTAACAAACAAGAGTTCATGCATTAATAAAAAATAAGATTTAAGATTCTGGGCACCTTGTTCGAGAGCGGTTCTTCATTTCTTTTTTCTCATCTTCCGACTTGTCTGTCATGGAGCAGTTCTCATCGTCCTCCTTCAGCTCTTGTTTGATAGCAGCAGTGGAGCGATTTATGTTACCAGGTAGGCCTACACACAGTCCAGAAACAAAAGTTACTGAGCACCAATATTTTTATGAAAAACATAAAGAAACAATACACACTCAAAAGGAGGTGTACTATTATAATTTTTTGACATGCTGTACAAAACAGGGAGGTACCATGAAGAGAAAGTCGCACCTGTAAAGCCTTCATGCTGAGAGCTCGGTGGCATAGATGCAGAGCCATGGGGTCCATGCAAAAGTCCCCCACTAGATGGCAGACTAGAGTCCTCGAGGTGACCAGACACCTTGAAGCAGAAATGAATCTTAACACTGGCATAATAGTAGCAAAATGGGCATACCACTCTCACTATATACTTTCAAATTAAACTAAAATATTACATTTATTCAGCTTTTCTTTCCCACTATTCATGAATCTCACCATTCCCTGCAGGCGACCGGGAAGTCCGGTAACCAAAAGGGCTGGCGGCAACCCTAAGCCCGACTGGAGCAGGCCATGCATTTCAGCAAATCCTGGGCCGCTGGCGTGACGCTGAAGGACATTGATGGCTTCATCCAGGTGGTCCTCCATTTTACTCTGCAACAGAGAAAGAAGAACAGTGGAATGATGGGGCATGATGAGGCATAAAGGGTTGTACAATTCTGATCTCTGATAAAAATGAAGAGTGAAAAACTGACTCACCATAGGCTGAATTCCCCCATCAAAGTTAGGTGAAGGTGTGGCCTGACCAGAGGATCGAGTCCACTGGGATGCAGAGCCTGAGAAAGATCACAAGGTTATTCAGAAAAAAAGCCTGTAGCGTTCTCTCTGCTTACTTATATTATTGATGCACCTGGGCTCCTTTAAAGTGACTAAGAGTCCCCATACAATGTATAGCTATGTGTGATGCTTGTCTTCCATAAATATATTAGTTTTACCTTTAGAAATACCCACAGGTAGAGAAAACATTTTGCATCACTGTGCAAACTGTTGTGCCCTCATGCTTAAGCTTTATCCTGCCTTAGATGGTTATGTTCTCTTTTCTATTAACAATAGGAAATATGTTTGTATGCTCTTGAAAAAGGGACAAAAAAAAGCAAAAAGCAGCGATGTATTGAACACATTCTTTGCAGGTTTGGCCTTTCAGTCAAGGTTAATACTGATCTTTCCAGAGTTCAATGCGCAATACAAGAACGACCCAGAAGATAGTCACAAAAAAAAAAAAAAAGAGTACCACATTCAACTACAAGAACAGGAAGTCCTGATACGCCCCCTACACAGTCCCGATTTCAACATCACTGAGCCAGTATGCAACTGAAGACGCAGCTTAAGTCTGCAGCAGAACTGTGGCAAGTTCACAAGATGCTTCAACAACCTAGATGCCAAGCATCACATAAAGGGATTTTTGCACAATGCATAAGTTTGATTTAGTTTAGCCCATGTTTAGTGTCTCAAAGCTAGATTATCAAAGTCAAATTGTTTAGCACCTTCTTTTTTACCTTCTGATTACTTCTGCAACTGTGTTTATCACTGTGGTGAATGTCGTTAATCGGACTTTTAAATATTCTAGTATTTGTTCTCCACAACGAGCCATGATGCAGACATGTAGATAGGAACACCCATAGGTCCAAAATAGAAGTTCTATTGTCAATGTCACTGTCTTGTAATGGTTGTTAAACTAAGCCAAGTGGAAATAACATGCATACACAACACTGTATTAATGATCAGGTTTTCAAGTTGTGTACCACTTTAACCACTTTTGTTGTTAGATTTCTCATTTTTGCCTGCGAAAGTTGTTTTTGGTTATTCCCAAGAGGAAATTCTTCACTTGTCTAATCTAAATAGAATTTTAACTCATTTGATGTTTAAATGTTATTGCATTATACTCAATTCTATCTATACTGTAGACCCAATTTGAAATTACATAGTTTATCAAACATTAATTTGACATCTAATCCCAAAACACACTATTAATTTAAGTCTCTGTGAGGCTAAAACATTGATCCATAACACTGCTACCCACTGGGAATGCAAAAGCCACCATCCCCAGCCGCCCCCCTTCCATAACGTCAGACTGCTGAACAAACAACAAGCACGATCTGAACTCACCATTCAAACAGTCGTTAATTTTAACGACATGGCTCACGTGTAATATTGTCTCTAAGTGTAATGCCCAATAACAGATCACAGTTTGCCATGGTTATTATTAGTCATTTAAGTGCAATGTATGCTTAAATGGCCAAAATTCAAAACGAAATGAAGACATTTCTAATGAATAAGGTAACACAGACTCACTGCCTTTAGTGTAAGTGGACAAATCATGTTGACTGTCATATGTGGCCAAACATCAAATGCTGAGAAAAACTGGGCTGTAATTTTATGAAACTTAACACGTGAAACTGCTGTAATGTGAAAGAGACATCAAGCACATGTGAAGATGTAGATACAGTAGATATGGAATGGTATCGAGTATAGACTTATTAAAATTTTTAAAAACAATTATTTCTCTGTGCAATACGTATCGCTTTTATTACTTCATTTCTCATTGCAACAGAAGTGTTGATGAATTAGGTGGTGATGAGCTCATGCATGCACTGAATGCATATACAAATAAGGAAGCATCCCACCCTCTTTTTATTTTTACGGTATTTTCCCTTCCTCTCTCATAAGCTATATTTGGCTGGTGTATGTGTGTGAGAAAGATCAAGTGAAGGTTAAGCTTTGAATGGGGTAGTTATATCACCCCAGTTACAGTACGTTCAGAGAAAATATCCCTGTTTGTGGCAGAAACACCTGCAATTACAGAAAAGGTTTTAAAAATATGAAAAAGTAGTGGTAAGGGTTTGGTGAATGACTGAACCACTTCTTACAACTAATGTGCAGCCAAATCTGATGACCTTAATATCAAGATAGTCTTGGATGCCAAACTTATCTCAGTTCTAAGTTTGCACAGTGCCAATGCAAGAAAAAAGCCTTCATGAACTCAATGACACGTATGGCAAAAGTTCATGAACTAAGATTACTCCCATCTATGTTTCTAACTTTAACTGTTAATCAACACTACTCCAACATTAATAAAGTCCAGCAGTGTTTTACTTTTCCATGTGATGTAAGAAGTATTGGAATCTATTAATGGCACTGAAACAGTTCATGACTTCTTAACACAAGAAAGTTAACATCCCTTTTTACACAAAATTAAAGGCTTAAAGTTTAAGCCTTAAACAATATACATTACTTCCATGTTTAACCCAACAGATGGAGCTGCACTGTCACTTTAAACTGTTCAGACTCTGCCATAGTAAAACAATAAGTTTTTCAAAGTATGTATCAAAGCCTTGTAGGGTAGCAAAGGAAATAACAAATGCATGGCTTCAACAAATAAAGCTACAAAATAGCCAGCTGAGGCCCACCTGAACTTAAGGCCTCAAGGTTAAAGGACTAAGTCTCCAACTTACCTGATACAGCCTGAGGAGAGCCAGAGGGAGTTGAAGGGGACGGAGGGAAAGGGTTGCTGTTTGGGTCAGAAGGATAGATCTGGACACATAATTTTTGTTTTTTTAATTTAATGAAATTTAATATAATAATTTACATGTATTATGAAACAGAGCAATCATATGTAATATTTAAAATTCTATGTGATTATAATATGTTGTTACTTACAGATGCCAAAGCTTTTCCGATCTCGTCACCTGAACTTCCGGGTATCGCACCACGATTTGCTAAATGAAGGGGGGAGGGGAGTAATAATCGTAAGTTAGGATGGCAGATACTTTCAATTAGGACAACAACAACATTTTTTTCAAAAATAAAATAAAATAAGAGCACACATTAAAATATTTACAGATAATGGTATCGCTGCCAGTGATGGGTGGTGTGTGGCTGGGAACTCCAAAGCTGCTGGAGCCAGAGTGGAAGCCAGCAGGATGAGCCCCGCTCACTTCACTGCCATGCAGGGGGTAATTTTGAGGAGAGAGGGGCAGTGGCTGCCGTTTCTTGAAAGCAAAGACACAAAACCATTTAAAAAGAGAAGCAGACAGAAGCTCTTAATGATGCATTTGTCATGATTTGTGTTGTTGACCTCATCAACAAACCTAAGTGTGACTGCAGAGCTTACCAGTCTGTCTTGGGGGTTGATGGCAGTGAAGGGACCATGCTGACTCAGATGGGGGGAGTTGCCCAGCATGGCAGAATAACCAGGCTGAACCATCGACCCAGCAGAGCCCCATGGGTCGGAGGGCGGGTGGAGGCCTTCTGTCAGGGGACATCCAGCAGAGTGAGGGGGGGAAACAAGAAGGGTGAGAGAAAACCAGCCACAAGAGATAAAAGGACAATGAAGGCTACATATGAGACATGTCACATTACTGTGATCACTTCATTCAACCATGATGCACCATTCAACACCCTGGCACCACAGGGTATTTACTGGCATACAGCATCTACAGTTCATCTGGACATCCAGATGAATATGGCAGACAACTAATCTCCCTGCTGTAAAAGCAATGGAGGAAAATAAAAGATATTTCTTTTCTATATAGGTGAGCGATTTACCTCTCAATTCACAAAAACCTTATAAAAGTGTTTTGGTCAGGCTGAACTTTTCAACCCAAGACAAAGAGGAGAAAAAAAAAAAAAAAAAAAAAAAGGGGGGGGGGGGGGGGGGGTGAGAAAT